>CM053035.1:204726542-204748902 GCA_028564925.1 Lithobates sylvaticus | reverse complement strand
CTTTTTTTTTTTCTCGCTCTGCCTGTGAAAGCGTGTGACAGGGAAGTCAGATCTCCTCGCCGTTCTTTATCCGCTTCGCCGCCACAGACAAAACAAGTCCCCCGCCGGCTCTGCGGTGACGGAGGATTCTGCGATTATCTCCCGACGGACGCTTAGCGATGGGTGAGTCTGAACAACCCGATCATGCGTCGTAGGCGAGGGGAGAGATGGCCGACTCCGGTCCTCCATCTACCTCATCCTCTATTATTATTATTATGGGAAGTCCACGCAAGGTTATCATTGACTCAATGTGGTGGAGCAATAGCAGCCGTATCCCATAGCAACCGGGCAGAATCCATCTCATCAGCTCGCTGCAGTCTGGTTGCTCTGGGTTACTGTGTACAGAGAACGCACCTTATCTATAGCAACCACTAAGAATTCATCTCAGTAACCCATAGCAACCATACTGCATCTCAGCACCGAGTCTGCAGTCTGGTTGCTATGGGTTACTGTGTACAGAGAACGCACCTTATCTATAGCAACCACTAAGAATTCATCTCAGTAACCCATAGCAACCATACTGCATCTCAGCACCGAGTCTGCAGTCTGGTTGCTCTGGGTTACTGTGTACAGAGAACGCACCTTATCTATAGCAACCACTAAGAATTCATCTCAGTAACCCATAGCAACCATACTGCATCTCAGCACCGAGTCTGCAGTCTGGTTGCTCTGGGTTACTGTGTACAGAGAACGCACCTTATCTATAGCAACCACTAAGAATTCATCTCAGTAACCCATAGCAACCATACTGCATCTCAGCACTGAGTCTGCAGTCTGGTTGCTATGGGTTACTATGTATAGCGAAGGCACCGTGTCAATACTAACCAGTCAGAATTCATTTCTGCCGCCTGCTGCAGTCTGGGTAGCTATAGGTTACTATGTGCAGAGAATGCATCATATTCATAGCAACCAATTAGAATTCATGGCGGCGGGGAGCTGCTGTCTTGTTGCTATGGGTTACTATGTACAGAGAATGCACCGTATCTATGGAAACCAGACAGAATCTATCTCAGCAGCTCGCTGCCGTCTGGTTGCCGTGGGTTACCATGCATGGAGAATGCACCGTATCCATAGCAACCAGTTAGAATTCATGGCGGTGGGGAGCTGCCGTCTTGTTGCTATGGGTTACTGTGTATAGCGAATGCACCGTATCTATAGAAACCAGCCAGAATCTATCTCAGCAGCTCGCTAGCGTCTGGTTGCCGTGGGTTACCGTGCATGGAGAATGCACCGTATCCATAGCAGCCAGTTAGAATTCATCTTAGCAGCTTGCTGCCATCTAGTTGCTACGGGTTACTATATGGGTTACTGTAGTGTGATGAGTACAGTAGGTGCCCCGGGGACATGAATCTGTCACAAGCCGTCTACAATGCTCTCTATGGATTCCACTGATTTCCTGTTTTATACAAATGATCCAATCAGAGGACGGTGCAGATCTGCTGGGTCGGGGTGCTGTAGGTGAGGGCAGCTTCACTGATCTTTGTACACAAAAACGATAAAAGGACGAACGTCCCTCCTTCATAGGAAGAGTCACGGGGTGTGTGTGGGTGGGGGGGGGGGGGATGAGGGGGCCTTTGGTAATAACAGCCAATTGGGTCGGGTTATAAACTGATACCTTGTCATGGTCATTTCTCTGCTGACCCAGTTTTATAAGTGAGAATCTGAACAATTCTATTCGGTTAAATAATCTGCATATTTCTATTTGTAGATGAACGGGCAGCGACCGAGGAGAAGGTCCTGGTGTGTGAGAGCTCGGACTGCATCGATAAAAGACGAGCGGTTAAGGTAGGTGCCTCCGATCAGATTGGATTGCTGGATTAACCAATCCTTTTGGACCATTTTGCCTCTGTGCCGGAGCTTCCTGTAATAAAGACCTCTCACTGCTGCTCTCCCTCCTTGTGCAAGGGAACTGGTCTTGTCTCCGCCCCCTCCTGTAATTTTTTGTAGTGGGTGGGGCCTGCTTGGCCTCTCCCACAGCTCTGCTCTCTCCCCTTGTGCACCCTGGTCTTGTCTCTGCCCCCTCCTGTAGTTTTTTGTAGTGGGTGGGGCCTGCTTGGCCTCTCCCACAGCTCTGCCCTCTCCCCTTGTGCACCCTGGTCTTGTCTCCACCCCCCTCCTGTAGTTTTTTGTAGTGGGTGGGGCCTGCTTGGCCTCTCCCAGAGCTCTGCTCTCTCCCCTTGTGCACCCTGGTCTTGTCTCTGCCCCCTCCTGTAGTTTTTTGTAGTGGGTGGGGCCTGCTTGGCCTCTCCCACAGCTCTGCTCTCTCCACTTGTGCACCCTGGTCTTGTCTCTGCCCCCTCCTGTAGTTTTTTGTAGTGGGTGGGGCCTGCTTGGCCTCTCCCACAGCTCTGCCCTCTCCCCTTGTGCACCCTGGTCTTGTCTCCACCCCCTCCTGTAGTTTTTTGTAGTGGGTGGGGCCTGCTTGGCCTCTCCCAGAGCTCTGCTCTCTCCCCTTGTGCACCCTGGTCTTGTCTCTGCCCCCTCCTGTAGTTTTTGTAGTGGGTGGGGCCTGCTTGGCCTCTCCCACAGCTCTGCTCTCTCCACTTGTGCACCCTGGTCTTGTCTCCACCCCCTCCTGTAGTTTTTTGTAGTGGGTGGGGCCTGCTTGGCCTCTCCCAGAGCTCTGCTCTCTCCCCTTGTGCACCCTGGTCTTGTCTCCGCCCCTCCTGTAGTTTTTTGTAGTGGGTGGGGCCTGCTTTGCCTCTCCCACAGCTCTGCTCTCTCCCCTTGTGCACCCTGGTCTTGTCTCCGCCCCCTCCTGTAGTTTTTTTGTAGTGGGTGGGGCCTGCTTGGCCTCTCCCACAGCTCTGCTCTCTCCCCTTGTGCACCCTGGTCTTGTCTACGCCCCCTCCTGTAGTTTTTTTTTTGTAGTGGGTGGGGCCTGCTTGGCCTCTCCCACAACTCTGCTCTCTCCCCTTGTGCACCCTGATCTTGTCTCCACCCCCTCCTGTAGTTTTTTGTAGTGGGTGGGGCCTGCTTGGCCTCTCCCAGAGCTCTGCCCTCTCCCCTTGTGCACCCTGGTCTTGTCTCCACCCCCTCCTGTAGGTTTTTTGTAGTGGGTGGGGCCTGCTTTGCCTCTCCCACAGCTCTGCCCTCTCCCCTTGTGCACCCTGGTCTTGTCTCCGCCCCCTCCTGTAGTTTTTTGTAGTGGGTGGGGCCTGCTTTGCCTCTCCCACAGCTCTGCTCTCTCCCCTTGTGCACCCTGGTCTTGTCTCCGCCCCCTCCTGTAGTTTTTTGTAGTGGGTGGGGCCTGCTTTGCCTCTCCCACAGCTCTGCTCTCTCCCCTTGTGCACCCTGGTCTTGTCTCCGCCCCCTCCTGTAGTTTTTTTTGTAGTGGGTGGGGCCTGCTTGGCCTCTCCCACAGCTCTGCTCTCTCCCCTTGTGCACCCTGGTCTTGTCTACGCCCCCTCCTGTAGTTTTTTTTTGTAGTGGGTGGGGCCTGCTTGGCCTCTCTCACAACTCTGCTCTCTCCCCTTGTGCACCCTGGTCTTGTCTCCACCCCCTCCTGTAGTTTTTTGTAGTGGGTGGGGCCTGCTTGGCCTCTCCCAGAGCTCTGCCCTCTCCCCTTGTGCACCCTGGTCTTGTCTCTACCCCCTCCTGTAGGTTTTTTGTAGTGGGTGGGGCCTGCTTTGCCTCTCCCACAGCTCTGCCCTCTCCCCTTGTGCACCCTGGTCTTGTCTCCGCCCCCTCCTGTAGTTTTTTGTAGTGGGTGGGGCCTGCTTTGCCTCTCCCACAGCTCTGCTCTCTCCCCTTGTGCACCCTGGTCTTGTCTCCGCCCCCTTCCTGTAGTTTTTTTGTAGTGGGTGGGGCCTGCTTTGCCTCTCCCACAGCTCTGCTCTCTCCCCTTGTGCACCCTGGTCTTGTCTCCGCCCCCTCCTGTAGTTTTTTTGTAGTGGGTGGGGCCTGCTTGGCCTCTCCCACAGCTCTGCTCTCTCCCCTTGTGCACCCTGGTCTTGTCTACGCCCCCTCCTGTAGGTTTTTTTTTTGTAGTGGGTGGGGCCTGCTTGGCCTCTCCCACAACTCTGCTCTCTCCCCTTGTGCACCCTGGTCTTGTCTCCGCCCCCCTCCTGTAGTTTTCTGCAGGCAGACTGTAGTGGGTGGAGCCTGTTAGGCCCCTCCCAAAGCTCTGCTCCCTGCACAGGCTATGTCACAAGAAAATATATTAGTTTGCAAAGACATTTGGTGTGCACAATGTGGATTTGTATTGTTTCTGGCAACATTTGGTTGGTTGTTGGTTATTATTTGCATTTTATAGATACGTTTTTTTTATTGTTGCATGCTGGATGTTATGTGATTATACTGCATGCTGAGTTTAATCCATGACTTCTCATTTATTATTATATCTTGGACATCACACAGCTGCTGGTCGGGTTTAATAATATATTTGTATTTTTTTTTGTGTGTTTTCTTTTTCTTTTTTTTTATTGGATAATGGGCATTTTACATTTAGTTGTTGAATATATATGCTATATGTGTATATATATAAACAAAAAAATGTAATTGTTCATAGTGGATATGGGTGGACACTACACATATTTTAAGGCATAGTTTCATTTTTGTCTTAATTATTAAAAGCTACTTATCTGATTTAAAAGGAAACAATTCAAATATGTATTCTTAAAGCCAGGAGTAAGTAATCACATGCGATGTCTGTGCAATGCGAATTCAGTCATACAGATTGTATGGCTGAATTTGCGCCCCATTCCTACCAAACTTGTGCAGGACCCTTTTTTTTTTTTTTTTGGTCCGCACCAGAATCAGGATCGTATGAGTGTTCACACCCATCCGATTCCTGTCCGAACTGACAGTTTGCACTGCGATATGCGAACCAATCATGGGGCGTCAATAACTTTGCATTGACACTCCCAGCGGTTCGCATAGGGCAGTGTGAACTTCCTGCGATGCGTCAGGTGCGATGCGGGAACCCACAGCAGATTCGCAGGGTTCCCGTATCACACCAATGTGAACCGAGCCTGAGGTCTGGTTCACCCCTATGCATTTTTTTTGTGCATTTTTAGTAGACATGTGCAATTTGTTTCGTTTTTTATTAGTTTTCCGTTAAAATTCGTTATATTCGTTCATTCGTTATCGTACGAATGAACAAACAATTAGCTAAAAATTTTAACGAATAACGAATTATCGAATCAAACGAATATAAAAAAAAACAACGAAAATCCGAAATAACCAAATTAGAAACAACGAAACTACAAAAGAAGAAAATCCGAAAAACAAAAACAGGAACAGGAACAGGATCAAAATGAACGAAAAAATTCGTACATTCGTAACTTTATTTTTTTTGTTGAATTGGTAATTTTCCGTGTCTCTTACAATGGCGCTGCTTAAACGTGCTTCGAATGGATTGAACTAAAAATTCGTACATTCGTAACTTTTTTTTTTTTTTTGTCGATTCGTAATTTTCCGTGTCTCTTACAATGTAATAATAGCATACCCATTACATAACATTATGAATTATGCTCCGATACGAATCTACGAAAACAATGTTACGAAGGAATGAATAAATCAATCTTACGAAAGTTTGCAGAAACACACTACAGTCCATGTAACACAATTTCCTATCGGTCATGTTCACTTCTGTGCATTTTATGGAAAGGGCCAGGGACTTTTTTCTGGTTTTTAGTTCCATAGACTTGTAAGGGTTAAAGTTTATAGGTCAAAGGTCAGTTGGGGTTAGGGTTAGAACTTAGGGTTGGGATTAGGGTTAAGGGTTTGGGTTAGGGTTAGAACTTAGGGTTATGGTTAGAACTTAGGGTAAGGGTTAGAAGTTAGGTTTAGGACTTAGGGTTAGGGTTAGAAGTTAGGGCTAGGGTTAGAACTTAGGGTTAGAACTTAGGGTTAGAACTTAGGGTTAGGGTTAGAATTTAGGATTAGGGTTGCGGTTAGAACTTAGAGTAAGGGTTAGAAGTTAGGGTTAGGGTTAGGGTTAGAAGTTAGGGTTAGGGGTTAGGGTTAGGGTTGGGGTTAGGGCTAGAAGTTGGGGTTAGGGTTGGGGTTATAGTTAGAATTTAGGGTTAGGGTTAGAGTTAGAAGTTAGGGTTGGGGTTAGAATTTAGGGTTGGGGTTAGGGTTAGAAGTTAGGGTTAGGACTTAGGGTTGGGGTTAGGGTTAGAAGTTAGGGTTAGAATTTAGGATTAGGGTTGGGGTTAGGGTTAGAAGTTAGGGTTGGGGTTAGAACTTAGGGTTGGGGTTAGGGTTAGGACTTAGGGTTAGGACTTAGGGTTAGGGTTGGGGTTAAGGTTAGAAGTTAGGGTTAGAAGTTAGGGTTGGGGTTAGAGTTAGAAGTTAGGGTTGGGGTTAGAACTTAGGGTTGGGGTTAGGGTTAGAAGTTAGGGTTAGGACTTAGGGTTAGGGTTAGAACTTAGGGTTAGGGTTGGGGTTAGAGTTAGAAGTTAGGGTTAGGGTTAGAGTTAGAAGTTAGGGTTGGGGTTAGAAGTTAGGGTTGGGGTTAGGGTTAGAAGTTAGGGTTAGGACTTAGGGTTAGGGTTAGAAGTTAGGGCTAGGGTTAGAACTTTTAGGGTTAGAAGGTTAGTGTGTTAGCATAGGGTTAGGGTTAGGGGTTTAGGGTTAGACTTAGGGTTAGTGTTTCCCCTTGAAGAACAAGGTTAGGACTAGGATTGGAATGGGGACTTCCTCCAAAGGTCAAAGGTCAGCAGGTGGGTCCCCAGAGGTCAATGGTCAAGAGACGTGGCTGACCCACCAAAGTGTTCCGCCTACCCCAACTAAGTCGGGGAATGAACAAGTCGGGGAATGAACAAGTCCTAATGGATCAAAAACGTGTATTGAAAAAACACAAAATGCACCGGAATATGCATCAACTGCAACCCACATAGGTGGGAACCAGGACTTAGAGAGAAAAGATTTGAGAGCTCACAGAGGACGGCACAAGGAGGTAGAAGAATGCAGTAAGGCTCGGTTCACATCTATGTATGTTGCTTTTGAGCATTTCTGCAGTTTTTTTTTTTTTTTTGCGATGCTGAACCATACCAGGCCACATGCCCTCAACATGGGGTGGGGGGTGGGTGGGTTGGGTGCTTTGGGTCCCCCCCACACCAAAGCACCTTCACCCATGTTGATGGGGACAAGAACCTCTTCCCGACAACCTTAGCCGGTGGTTGTCGGGGTCTGCGGGTGGGGGGGGGGGGCTTATCGGAATCTGGAAGCCCTCTTTAACAAGGGGGGCCCCCAGATCCCGGAAGAGGTAGTGAGACAGTCAACAGTAAATGGATTCAAACATGCTTGGGATAAACATAGACCTATATTCAGACAACAAAGTTAAAACCAAACAAAACAATAAAAAGAAAAAAAGAAAGAAACAAAACAAAGAAGAAAATGGACAGACTCGATGGACTCCTTGGTCCTTTTCTGCCGTCCCTTTTCTAAATTTCTATTATACATTTGTTTTAGGTATAACTGGATACTAATTTTAATAATTATTGAATGTTGGATATTATACGACTGAGTGAATATTATCAAATAATTATAAAATAAATATTTTCGTATTACATTCTGTTGGTGGACATTATTAGATATTTTTACATGTTGCTTTCACTATTGAGGTCTGTAGTTATTATCCTTACTGGATACGATGGCTCCCGCTGAAACTTTGGTGGTGATTTAGTTTTTTTCCGATCTGCGTGCCTACCTCCGGGATGTCTCCGGCTCTGCTAATCTAGGGGGCGGCCCTCATAGGAAGTACTCACCATGCTAAGCTCCATTTGAATGATCGGCGGTTGTTTTTGCTGTGAAATTGATCACTTGGAAACCGAAATGCAAATGCGGCGACAATGATAAATGAGCCGCCTCTCTGAGGTCATCCTCTTATGTCATTTTGCATATTTTAAACCTACTTAAAGAGAAAAGGTGGTTTAGTTGTGGAGGGGGGGAAACATCCCCTTTGGTTAACTATATGCATGTATGCGAGTTAGCAATAGCTCTTCTCACATTCCTGTCCTCTTGGATTACATCAAGAGTGTTTTGTTTTTTTGGATGAAGGAATAGATGTACAATGTTGGCATCAGAATGCCATCCCAGCCTTTGGAAGTGCTCCATTAAAGTGAAATGATGGGCAAATCAAAAAATTGCAAATATCATTAAGGTTGTCACCTGGGACTGGGGCGGAGTAGGGGGCAGGGCTAATAGTGGTGCACATAGCAAACCTCACCGAATGGTGGGTGGGGAAAAGTTAGACTAACAGTGGGAGGGACTTAAAGGGGTGTGGTTAAATAAAAAAAAACAGAGCCTGCTCTGCTCTGGGTCAGAAGTGCAAAAAACACAGAGTGCAGGGGTCAGGGGAAAGTAATGCACAGAGCACAAAGGTCAGAAGTGAATAACACAGAGTGTAGGGGTCAGGGGAAAGTAATGCACAGAGAGCAAAGCTCAGGAGTGAATAACGCACAGAGTGCAGGGGTCAGGGGAAAGTAATGCAGAGAGAGCAAAGCTCAGGAGTGAATAACGCACAGAGTGTAGGGGTCAGGGGAAAGTAATGCAGAGAGCACAAAGGTCAGGAGTGAATAACGCAGAGTGCAGGGGCAATAATGCAGAGAGCACAAAGGTCAGGAATAAATAACGCACAGAGTGTAGGGGTCAGGGGAAAGTAATGCACAGAGAGCAAAGCTCAGGAGTGAATAACACACAGAGTGTAGGGGTCAGGGGAAAGTAATGCACATAGCACAAAGGTCAGGAGTGAATAACGCACAGAGTGTAGGGGTCAGGGAAAAGTAATGCAGAGTGCACAAAGGTCAGAAGTGAATAACACACAGAGTGTAGGGGTCAGGGGAAAGTAATGCACAGAGAGCAAAGCTCAGGAGTGAATAACGCACAGAGTGCAGGGGTCAGGGGAAAGTAATGCAGAGAGAGCAAAGCTCAGGAGTGAATAACGCACAGAGTGCAGGGGTCAGGGGAAAGTAATGCACAGAGCACAAAGGTCAGGAGTGAATAACGCAGAGTGCAGGGGCAATAATGCAGAGAGCACAAAGGTCAGGAATAAATAACGCACAGAGTGTAGGGGTCAGGGGAAAGTAATGCAGAGTGCACAAAGGTCAGGAATGAATAACGCACAGAATGCAGGGGTCAGGGGAAATTAATGCACAGAGCACAAAGGTCAGGAGTGAATAACGCACAGAATGCAGGGGTCAGGGGAAAGTAATGCAGAGAGCACAAAGGTCAGGAGTGAATAACACAGAGTGTATGGGTCAGGAGAAATTAATGCACATAGCACAAAGGTCAGAAGTGAATAACACACAGAGTGTAGGGGTCAGGGGAAAGTAATGCAGAGAGCACAAAGGTCAGGAGTAAATAACACACAGAATGCAGAGGTCAGAGGAAATTAATGCAGAGAGCACAAAGGTCAGAAGTGAATAACACACAGAGTGTAGGGGTCAGGGGAAAGTAATGCACATAGAGCAAAGGTCAGGAGTGAATAACGCACAGAGTGCAAAGGTCAGGAGTGAATAATGCACAGAGCACAAAGGTCAGAAGTGAATAACACACAGAATGCAGGGGTCAGGGGAAAGTAATGCATAGAGCACAAAGGTCAGAAGTGAATAACGCATAGAATGCAGGGGTCAGGGGAAAGTAATCCACAGTGCACAAAGTTCAGAAGTGAATAACACACAGAGCACAAAGGTCAGGAGTACATAACACACAAAATGCAGGGGTCAGGAGTGAATAACACACAAAATGCAGGGGTCAGGAGTGAACAACTCACAGAGTACAGGGGTCAGGATTGAATAACACACAGAGTACAGGGGTCAGGAGTGAATAACACACAGAGTACAGGGGTCAGGAGTGAATAACACGCAGAGTACAGGGGTCAGGAGTGCATATTAAAAAAGTGCAAGGGTCAGGAGTGCATAACACACAGAGTGCTGGGGTCAGGAGTTAGTAATGCACAGGGTGTAAAGGTCAGGAGTAAGTAAAGCAGCAAAGTTCAGGGGTCAGGCATAGCTGTGAAGAAGCAGCCTTTCCACCCTGGGATGGGACTACAATATCCTCTCCTCTTTTCCATAACATACAGAGGAGGGGAAGGGTCCTCAGAGAGAGCTGAAAACAATGTATCTAATAAGGAAGCAGCACAGGAATAGAGAGAACAGGATGTAACTACATGGCAAGATTTCTGGCAGGATCAGCAGGTAATATTTGAAACGGATAAAATACATAATTTTTTTCAATGGTCTATTTACCATACAATAAAAAGATCAAAAATCAGTTCATTGTTGGGGATAGCAGACCCTATAATCACATACAGGGACCGTAATACAATATTTTTACTATAGTTGTCCTTTAACTGCTATTTTGCAGCTGTTGTAAAATGTAGAGAACTCAGGAAACATTGGGTCTTGTGATGTCTTGGACAAGGCTTGGTCCTCACCCAGCTCACTGAGGGCCACATCTTGTCGGAGGATACAAGGGCCACATTTAACCCCTGCCCACCTGGTAGCATGCCAGCACATAATTGGCTGAGCGTCTAGATTACATCCATGTTACAATTAAACTTCACAGACCTGACAGGGACTTGTCCTAATCCACTTGATCCGTATTGCCAGGCTTAGTGGATTTGGCTCCCATTATCGCTCTGGGGATCGGGACGCCTTGTTTCTGGAATAGGAGAATCGGCACACAAAGGCGGCCTATGAAAGGTACAGATTGGAGGAGTTTTCTTTTTATTTCTTTTTATTCTGCTTTTGTTTCGCAATTTGCTGCGATACTGATGACCAGATTTGGAGGTTTGACGTCTCTGATGAACGATCGGTGGTCCTGGCGAGTGGGAGGGGGGCTGTTTGCAGTGACAGGTGGGAGGGGGGCTTTTTACCTTGACAGGTGGGAGGGGGGCTTTTTACCTTGACATTTGGGAGGGAGGCTAATTTACTTGACATGTAGGAGGGGGGCTATTTACCTTGACAGGTGGGAGGGGGGCTAATTTTCTTGACTGGTGGGAGAGGGGCTATTTACCTTGACTCTTGGGAGAGGGGCTATTTACCTTGACTCTTGGGAGGGGGGCTATTTATCTTGACTGGTGGGAGGGGGGATTTTTACCTTCACATGTGGGAGGGGGCTATTTATCTTGATGCATGGGAGGGGTCTATTTACCTTAAACAGGTGGGAGGGGGGCTATTTACCTTGACATGTGGGAGGGGTCTATTTACCTTGACAGGTGGGAGGGGTCTATTTACCTTGACAGGTGGGAGGGGTCTATTTACCTTGGCAGGTGGGAGGGGTCTATTTACCTTGGCAGGTGGGAGGGGTCTATTTACCTTGGCAGGTGGGAGGGGTTGTTTACCCATCGGATCACTGGTAGAAGTAGTAACATTGAAATTTTGCGCCAGCAATTAGACGCAAACCTAGATATGCACTGCTGAATTCAGAAAGTGCATGCGCTCGGTGTACTGTTCTGTACAGTGTGGTGTGCATGCGCTCGGTGTACAGAAAGTGCATGCGCTCGGTGTACAGTGTGGTGTGCATGCGTTCAATGTACAGTGTGGTGTGCATGCGCTCGGGGGCACAGTGTGGTGAGCATGCGCTCGGTGTACAGTGTTGGCATGCACATGCTCGATGTACAATGCGGCGCACATGCGCTCGGCGCACAATGTGGTGTGCATGCGTTCGGCGTAAAGTGTGGTGCGCATGCGCTTGACGTGCAGTGTTGTGTGCATGCGCTCGGTGTACAGTGGGGTGTGAATGCGCTGGACGTACAATGTGGTGTTCATGCGCTCGGTGTACAATGTGGTGTGCACGCGCTCAACGTAGTGTGGTGTGCATGCGGTTGGTGCGCAGTGTGGTGTGCATGCGCTCGGGGTACAGTGGGGTGTGCATGCGCTCGGTGTACAATGTGGTGTGCACATGCTCGGTGTACAGCGCGATGTGCATGCGCTTGACGTACAGTGATATGTGCATGCGCTCGGTGTACAGTGGTGTGTGCATGCGCTCGGTGTACAGTGGTGTGTATGCGCTGGGTACACAGTGTTGTGCACATGCACTCGGTGTACAGTGGTGTGTGCATGTGCTCGACGTACAATGTGGTGTGCAGTGTTGTGCGCATGCGCTCGGCATACAGTGTTGTGTGCGCTGGCATACAGTGTTGTGCGCATGCGCTCGGCTCAGTGGTGTGTGCATGTGCTCGTACAATGTGGTGTGCATGCGCTCGATGTACAGCATGTGCCCGGTGTACAGTGCATGCATTCGCCGTACAGCAGTGTGTGCACAGTGGTGTGTGCAGCGCTCTATGTACAGCAGGGTTCGCGCTCGATGTACAGTACGCTCGAGCAGCGGTGTGTGCATGCGCTGATGTACAGCGGTGCGCTCGGTGTACAGCGGTACAGTACAGCGGTGTGTGCATGCGCTCGATGTACGCGGTTGGCATGTACATTGCATTACAGCGGTACATTTGATGCGCTCGATGTACAGCGGTGTGTGCATGCGCTCGATGACAGCGGTACAGCGGTTTTGCGCTCGATTGTGTGTTTCGATGTACAGCAGGGTGTGCATGCGTTCGATGTAGTGTGTGCATGCGCTTTAGTCATGCGCTCGAGGTGTGTGCATTTACAGTACAGTGTGATGTGCGATGTACAGCGGTGTGTGCATGCGCTCGGTGTACAGTGTGGTGTGCATGCGGTTGGGTTGCGCTTGTTACACATGCGGTTGGGAAGGTTGATACATTTTATTG
This sequence comes from Lithobates sylvaticus, assembly GCA_028564925.1. Lineage (NCBI taxonomy): Eukaryota > Metazoa > Chordata > Amphibia > Anura > Ranidae > Lithobates > Lithobates sylvaticus. The sequence continues at coordinate 204,736,184 of CM053035.1, read as the reverse complement.
TGTTTTTCAGTTCAGTTTAGTCCAGGTGTATTTAATGCTGGCTACACATGCGCCAATTTTTCTTGCATGGATAAGTGACCCATCGCTGGCATCTCTATTCAAGTCATACATGACATATCATATAATCTTACTTCATTCTTCAATGTTGGTGTACTCTAATCTGGGGATTTTTATTTATTTATTTTAATAGTGGGGGGGGGGGGGGGGTATTAATTCACGCAATAAAATGTTCTTGCAGAAGGGGTCCGAATTGAATTTTTGCGAGATCCCATCACACCCCCCCCCCCCCCCCAGGCTAGGTTCCCATCTCTGCAGATAGGGAACGCACCCTAAATCGCACATGTTCCCACCATGAGGAACACGCTGCACTTTAGCAGAAGCACAGGGGTACCATTAATTTAGCGCAGGCCAAAGTGCATGTTGCTGCAGCACCATGTGACTTCGTGCAGCACAATTTGAAAAAAGCGTTGGGGACTTTGTTCACCACAGTTCCCTCCCCTTTACATCAAGATCCACCCCCTCCCCCCCATCCCCACAGCAGTGGCCTCAGCCCCCCCTTAACATCACCCCCCCTTTCACCCATGTTCTCACATTCCCTTAATATCAACCCCCAACAGTACTGTCCTCTGCCCCTTTCACTCACATCATCCCCACACATTACTGTCCCCACCCCCCCCTCCCACACATTACTGTCCCCACCCCCCTCCCCCCTCCTGTACAGTACTGTCCTCACCCCCACACATTACTGTCCTCACCCCCCTCTCCCGCAGAGTACTGTCCTCGCCCCCCCCTCCCACACATTACTGTCCCCACCCCCCTCCCCCCCCCCCCTCCTGTACAGTACTGTCCTCACCCCCACACATTACTGTCCTCACCCCCCTCTCCCGCAGAGTACTGTCCTCGCCCCCCCCCCCCCCCCCTCCCGCACATTACTGTCCTCACCCCTCCCGCAGAGTACTATCCTCACCCCCCCTCCCGCACATTACTGTCCTCACCCCCCCTCCTGCAGAGTACTGTCCTCACCCCCCCTCCTGCAGAGTACTGTCCTCACCCCCCCTCCTGCAGAGTACTGTCCTCACCCCCCCCTCCCGCACATTACTGTCCTCACCCCTCCCGCAGAGTACTATCCTCACCCCCCCTCACATTACTGTCCTCACCCCCCCTCCACACATTACTGTCCTCACCCCCCCTCCTGCAGAGTACTGTCCTCACCCCCCCTCCGGCACATTACTGTCCTCACCCCTCCCGCAGAGTACTATCCTCACCCCCCCCCCTCCCGCACATTACTGTCCTCACCCCCCCCTCCCACACATTACTGTCCTCACCCCCCCCCCCCCTCCCGCACATTACTGTCCTCACCCCCCCCCCCCCCACACACATTCATGTCCTCACCCCCCTTCCTCCACACATTACTGTCCTCAGCCCCCCTGGCATACAATTTTCAGTCCCCCTACATTACAGGACTCATCCTCTTGCACATTACAGCTCTCAACTCCCCCACATTACTGTCCTCAGCCGGGGAGCTGAAGTTACACTCTGCAGAGCTCTGTGAGAGCTGATTGAAGGGAAGGAGCACTCCCACTTTCCCTTTCACCCAGCACACAGGAACAGAGCTGAGGCTGTCAATCACAGGCTGTGTGCTGGAGATCCCTCTCCTGTCACCTTTTTATCTCTTGTTGTCAGGAAAACTTGTAAGAAGTGACTCATGCTGATAGCAGAGGAAGGAGGCTATTAAATTATTCACACAAATAGAGCTTTCTTTTGGCGGTATTTCATCACTGCTGGGTTTTTTATTTTTTACTAGAAAAAAAAAACCCCAAAAAATTCTTTTTTCTTAAATGAATTGAGTAAATTTTGTAAATAAGTAATTTTTCGGCTTCACTGATGGGCGCTGATGAGGCAGAACTGATAGGCTGCATTGATGAGGAGGCACTGATATGCCGCACTGATGAGCACTGATAGGCGTCACTGATGGGCAGCACTGGTGGGCACTGATAGGTGGTACTCATGGGCACTGATAGTTGACACTGGTGGGCACTGATAAATGGTATGGATAGGCGGTACTGATGGACAGAGATAGGCGGCACTGATAGGTGGCACTAATGGGCAAGGATTGGCAGCACTGATGGGCACCGATGGATGGCACTGATGGGCGGCACTGATGAGCAGGCACTGATGGATACTGGAAGGCGGCACTGATAGGTGACACTGATAGGCGTCACTGATGGGCAGCACTGGTGGGCACTGATGGGCACTGATAGGTGGCACTCATGGGCACTGATAGGTGACACTGGTGGGCACTGATGGGCACGGATAGGCACTGATGAGCACTGATGGATGGCACTGATAGGTGGCACTGATGGGCAAGGATTGGCGGCACTGATGGGCATCGATGGATGGCACTAATGGCCACTGATGGCCACTGATTGGTGTTACTGATGGGCACTGATTGGTGGCATTGATGGGCACTGATTGGTGGCACTGGGGGGCTTTACCTAAATCAGGGCACTGATGATCGGTGCCCTGATTACATGTCCGTGTGTTCCCAGTGAGGAGATGCCACTGATCAGCTCTCCTCACCACACACTCTGTCAGTGTGAGGCAAGAATAGCCAATCACCGGCACTTCTGTGTTTACATGTGACCGGCTGTGATTGGACACAGCCGATCACATGGTTAAAGAGCCATATGATTGGCTCTTTACAGAGATCAGGGTCGCGTCGTGTCCTAGCAACACGGCGTGGCCGTGATCGCTGCGCTGCGTGCCCCCGCAGACACGCGAGGGCGGACCTTCTGGGCGCCGTCATATGACGTCCACCCAGAATGAGAGTCGCTCCACCCGTTCGTCATTTGGCAGTGGGCGGGCGTCAAGCGGTTACGATAACAACTACCAGTGAGATCCCCCTGCGGGTCCAGTTCTACCTTTTAGACATGTGCACAATGGAAAAATGTGTTTAGTTTCGGATCTGTTCGTTACATTAATAATTTTGTTTTGTTATATTTCTTACATTAGAATGATTTGATTTGGAATTAGTTTCATATATTCGGCTTCTGTTAGTATATTTGTTCTTTTCGCAACGATTCTATTTTCGGAAGACGGCTATATTCGTTGATTTCTATTCTACTATGTTTTTTTTCTGTTCTTTTCTATTCTTATCATCATCTTATTTCACTTTTATACCTTGCTGTATTTTCTTGCAATATGTTTCCATTCGAATTCAAATAGATTTCCAAGTTTTTTTGCATTTGTTATTTCGTTTCGTTATAATTTCTAACTCGATTTGTTGAAATTATGTTTATTATTGTGATATGGAAATCGGGATACATCTGAATCTCCAAAAATGATATTTTCGGCCGAAAAACAAATCGTAATGAAAGGAAACACACATGTCTACTAACTTTCCACTTCCCTCCCATATCAGTCAGACAATCTTCTCACAGAGCCCTCCAGGCCGGATCCTTGATAAAATCCCTAATTTAGCTTCAGAGTCCTTTTCTAGCAGAACATGCGCCCCCCCCCCCCCCCCCCCCCCAGCTCTGGGACCCACAAGCAGACTTTCAGCGGGGCAGCTGCCCTTCAGGCTGGGAACTTCTCCTCCTGGACAAGAGCGAGACTGTACCAGGCACTAGACTATTTATGTGCTCTGCAGCCACCTACTGGGCACACATCCGCAGGGATTCTCTGAAACCCATAAATATACCGGCTACTCACTTAACTTGTGCCACTCCTATGTTTTGGAACCTTCCAGAAGCCAGGAAGAAGCAATCAATTCTGCATCCTATGAGACCCTGATCAGCCCAAACAATCAGCAGCTGCTCCACGGATTACGGGAGAACATTATATTTGCCTGGCGCCAAACTAGGAGGGTGCTACACATAGAATCACAGAATTACTCAATGCCTGGATTTCAGTGATGTCCCCCCCCCCCCCCCCAGGATATGGCTGTATACGTCGCTCGGACTGTTTTATAGAACTATATACAGTTTTTATGCTTTACAGATTTCTCAACAGTTTAGAAACACGAAACCCGAGTTTGGTCTTCAATGACGCCATGAATCATTCTACAACCAGCGACCCGTTCCGCGTTCTTCTCTCGGCTCGCTTTGTATATAACACAAAATAAATACAGCATATAATATTATTACTATTATCATATTTGTATAGTTTATGTCTGGTGCTGCTAAACAGTGCACTGAGCGAGTTTATATAACGGTGGTGGGAAGACGTCGGGGTGGGCGGTGGGTGGTTTGAGGACACAGGTGGAAGGATTCTGGCACTGGGGAGTACACGGCGACACCGCTGATTGGCCATTGGCTTTTTTTATTGCTTTATCTGGTGCCGGGGCAAGGTTATCCAGAGCTCAGGGCAAGCATGCCAAATTGTACCACCCCACTACGATGTATGAGCATTATGTGTCAATTAACCACTTGCTTACCGGGCACTTAAACCCCCCTCCTGCCCAGACCAATTTTCGGCTTTCAGCGCTGATGCACTTTGAATGACAATTGCGCGGTCATACAACACTGTACCCAAATTACATTGTTATCATTTTTTTCACACAAATAGAGCTTTATTTTGGTGGTATTTAATCACAGCTGGGATTTTTATTTTTTGCTAAACAACCAAAAAAAGATGCATAATTAAAAATAAAAAATAAAATCATGTTTCATAGTTTGTTATAAAATTTTGCAAACAGGTAATTTTTCTCCTTCATTGATATGCACTGATGAAACGGCACTGGTGGGCATGGATAGGCACAGATAAGGCGTCACTGATGGGGACAGATAAGGCGGTTCTGATGGGCACAGATAAGGCGGCACTGATGGCCACTTATTGGCACTGATGGGTTGCACTGATGGGCACTGAAGGGCACTGATAGGTGTTACTGATAGGTACCACTGATAGATGGCACTGATAGGTGGCACTGATGGGCACTGGTAGGTGACACTGATGGGCAGCACTGTTGATGAGGCACTGATTGGTGACACCGATAGGTGGCACTGTGGGCACTGGTAGGTGGTGCTGGAGGGCACTGGTAGGTGATACTGATGGGCAGCACTGTTGATGAGGCACTGATTGGTGACACCGATAGGTGGCACTGTAGGCACTGATGGGTGGTGCTGGTGGGCACTGGTAGGTGATACTGATGGGCAGCACTGTTGATGAGGCACTGATTGGTGACACCGATAGGTGGCACTGATGGGTGGTACTGTGGCAATGGTGGGCACTGGTAGGCGGCACTGGCAGATGGCACAGGTGGGCACAGATGAGCTGGCGGCAGCTCTCCTTTATCGGGACCGATGTCCCTCTGAGAGCCTTTTTTTTTCCGTCCTCGCTATCAGTGCAAGGAGAAAAAATAGCCGATTACCGGCTCTGTTTACATCACATGATCAGCTGTCATTGGCTGACAGCTGATCACGTGGTAAGGGGTCGGGATCGACTCCTTACTCCGATCTGTGATCAGGCGAGTCTCATAGACTCGCTGATCACAGCGTGCGCCGCAGGGTGCGCGCAGACCGCTTGGGCATGGGAGGACATCTATAGACGTAGTCCTGGCAAAGTAGGTCCGCGCTGTAGCTGACATTCGGCTATAGCGTGGATCTGAAGGAGTTAACCCCCCCCCCTCAAAAAAAAAACACACGCATAAATTACCCCTCATACTAGTACAAATCTGCCACCTTCTGAAATACCCCCCTACCAGCGCAAATTTTTGCCCTCCCCATTCCTTTAATCCCCCAGCACAAATGCTGACCCCCCCCCCCCCCCCCAAAAAAACACCCCTCCTAGCACAAATCTTCTTCCCCTCATCCCAACACAGAATGTCATCTATGTATCAGAAATATTCCTGTAAATGTAACAATTTTGTATCCATTTTTCTTTCATTTTTTATTTTTCTTGCATTAGTTACATCATCATGTCATGTATTTGATAATCACATTTGTCCCAGCCATCTGCAGCAACAACTGTAGCAGAACGTGTTCAGAGCTGCCTCCTCCAATACATCTGCTGGGATCAGTGTCACCATTACTGACAGAGCCGTTCTCGTTCTACTAGATGTAAAGAAAACCTGGAGCAAAGCACCAAACTTGTGTTCCCCTCTGCAACAGCACCCTCTCCCTTTATTCCTTCTCTCCCTCACCAGTCTCTATTATAGGGCTTTTGTGTAGGACTTCAGCTTCAGGTCAGGTGTGTGTGCTGTGCAACCTCCCTCTCATGCTTCATTGTGCATTGGTTGGACTCCATGGACGCCAGATGCCATTAATGGATGCAAGAATGAAATGCGGGCACATTCTGGGCAAAGAAGCAGAGTATTACTATTATTGTAGCACCCTCTACTTTAGGTAGGTGCTAGTAGTAGGATTTTTGTCAGTACAGGTAAATTTAAAGTGGTGTTGCACACAAAAAAAAAAAAAAAAATGCAATGTTCCTAAAAAAAAAATAAAAAAAAAAACATTTGGAAAAAAAATGTTTTCTTACCTCTAAATGGCTGTTGCTAGGGGGTCCCTCGTAGTCTGCCCCCTTCAGGGCCTGGGCTGGTGACATCACTTCCCCTCAGCGCAAGAAGGGCTCAGCTCTGCCCCCTCCCTCCTGTCAGTCATCTGGGGCACGTGACAGGTCCCAGATGACTGCGCGGCCAATCGCGGAGCATGCGCAGTGGGTGCCCGGCTGTGAAGCCACAGCCGGGTGCCCACAGTTACAATGCCGGCGCCGCAGAGCTGAGGGGGAGACGAGCGGGGCATCGCTGGACCCCGGGACAGGTAAGTGTCCGATTATTAAAAGTCAGCAGCTGCAGTATTTGTAGCTGCTGACTTTAAATTTTTTTTTTTTAATGGGCACTCCTCTTTAATCAGGCCTAGCTGTGAGCTAGGCCTGATTGTTTTGATCTGTGGGCTGGGAGTGGCCTAGAGTAGGCTGGTGACTCCCAGCTAGCGTCACTTTTCTGTTACCTCCCTTCTGCTTCTAGAGGTTTCTAGAAGGATGGTGGGGAAGAATGGTGGAGCTGTCTGAGGTGTTCTAAAGGGGCTCTGACCAATCCCCAAGCTGGATTGGCAGGGGGCAGGCCTCCTTAAATACCTAGAGTCAGCCCAGCTGGGGAGGAGTTGTTCGGGTGGAAGAACTGCAGATGGAGTATTAGGTTGTCGGGGGCCTTTGAGTAGGCTCCCCAGTCTGGGGGGGGGGGGGGGTGTGACCTTGGGTCAGGGGCTTGGAGCTGTACAGAAACCCCATACAACCCAAGGGGTGCCCGGAACAGGAGCAGATAGGGACAGTGGGGAATACTGCCGGGCAAGTCTCCAGGAGGGATCCACCATGCAAGAATCTTTTTACTGGGCACCCCATGAATTCCTTAACCACATCCAGGTTCTAATCCCTCAATAAAATTAGAATGGGCAGACTGGTTCCAGATGATATAGAAAAACAAGAGTAACTCAAATAACCCCTCGTTACACCCAAGGTATACAGAATACCATCTCTGAACACACAACACATCCAACCTTGAAGCAGATGAGCTACAGCAGCAGAAGACCACACCGGGTGCCACTCCTGTCAGCTAAGAACAGGAAACGGAGGCTACAATTGGCACAGGATCACCACACCATCAGCACACTTTGGGCCCCTTAGTACCAATTGATCATGGTTTAATCACCACTAGACATGTGCAATTCATTTAGTTACAAATTTGTTTTCCGTTCAAATTCGTTATATTCGTTCATTCGTTATCGTACGAATGAACGAATGGTTTACTAAAAATTCCAATCGAATAACGAACTATCGAAAAGAACGAATATGAAAAACAACGAAAATACGAAATAATTAAATTAGAAACAACGAAACTACGAAAGAATGAAAATCCGAAAAACAAAAACAGACACAACAAAAAGACCGAACAAAGATTAAAAAATAACGAAAATCAAAATGAACGAAAAAAATCGAAATTACGAATATTCGGAAAAAGGAAATAAAAAAAACGAAAATACGAAATAACAAAAATTCTGCTGATCGAGAATTCGAAAGAATGAATGTTAGTTCTGATTCTGAAATATTCCATCCAGAGTCCAGATAGGGTGTGGTTGGGTGTGGTTGGGTGTGGTTGGGTGTGGTTGGGTGGGTGGGTGGTTGGGCGTGGTTGGGTGAAACCCATCTTTCAGATAACCATAACAAAAAAAAAACAGACAGAGAGGACACTGGGGACAGACAGAGAGGGACGCAGTGCGACAAGGACAGAGGATTTTTGACACCCTAGGTGAAACCTCATTTTGTCTCACCCCCCCTGGCTCTACCCCGACTCCACCCATAAATGCGGCCTCACCAGCACCCAAAAATGCAGTAACATCAGCACCCATAAATGCAATAACATCAGCACCCATAAGTGTGGCCTTACCAGCACCCAAAAATGCAGTAACATCAGCCCCCATAAATACGGTAACATCAGCCCCCATAAATATGGTAACATCAGCCCCCATAAATATGGTAACATCAGCCCCCATAAATACGGTAACATCAGCCCCCATAAATACGGTAACATCAGCCCCCATAAATACGGTAACATCAGCCCCCATAAATACGGTAACATCAGCCCCCATAAATACGGTAACATCAGCACCCATAAATGCAGTAACATCTGCACCCATAAATGCAGTAACATCTGCACCCATAAATGCGGTAACATCAGCCCCCATAAATACGGTAACATCAGCCCCCATAAATACGGTAACATCAGCCCCCATAAATGCGGTAACATCAGCACCCATAAATCCGGTAACATCAGCACCCATAAATGTGGTAACATCAGCACCCATAAATGTGGTAACATCAGCACCCATAAATCCGGTAACATCAGCCCCCATAAATCCGGTAACATCAGCACCCATAAATGCGGTAACATCAGCACCATAAATACGGTAACATCAGCCCCCATAAATACGGTAACATCAGCACCCATAAATACGGTAACATCAGCACCCATAAATGCGGTAACATCAGCACCCATAAATACGGTAACATCAGCCCCCATAAATACGGTAACATCAGCACCCATAAATGCGGTAACATCAGCACCCATAAATACGGTAACATCAGCCCCCATAAATACGGTAACATCAGCACCCATAAATGCGGTAACATCAGCACCCATAAATGCGGTAACATCAGCACCCATAAATACGGTAACATCAGCCCCCATAAATCCGGTAACATCAGCACCCATAAATGCGGTAACATCAGCCCCCATAAATACGGTAACATCAGCACCCATAAATGCGGTAACATCAGCACCCATAAATACGGTAACATCAGCCCCCATAAATCCGGTAACATCAGCACCCATAAATGCGGTAACATCAGCACCCATAAATACGGTAACATCAGCCCCCATAAATGCGGTAACATCAGCACCCATACATGCAATAACATCAGCACCCAAAAATGCTGCGCCAGCGTCTCTGACACTGTACAGCTGGGTTCCATAGGTTGCCTAGTGGTAGCGTCGGCCCTATCTGCTTGGCACACAAGCAGAATTGCACATGATGACTTTAAGACCCCTTTCACATTGGAGGCGTTTTTCAGGTGCTACAGCGCTAAAAAGAGCGCCAGCATAGCGCCTGAAAAAAGCCTCAGCTGCAAACCCAGTGAGAAAGCCCAATG
>CM053035.1:204682240-204726048 GCA_028564925.1 Lithobates sylvaticus | reverse complement strand
GGAGGAAACGAGAAGACATTTCATACTAAGGAAGGACCACAAAGGAGGAAGCGCTGAGGTTCAGGTCGGTCTTGGATGGGTACAGGACCTTCAGGTTGCCCTCCATGTGGGTGACGCCCACTTGTTCCAGCACCAGCTGGGGGCGCTCTGGGGGTTCCGAGTCCTCCGGATGTTCTGTATTCGATCCGATTTCCTCCTCTTTGTTCTCCATCGTGAATTTATTGAGTTCTGACAATTTCTGTGTATAGGAAGAAAACACACCATAGAGATCATCATCATTATTATAATAAAAAACATTGTAACACTAAAAGACAAAATCTTTATAAGACAAATTCCAGACACATCCTCAGTATACAAAGCGCAAGTAACAACCCCTTACTGACACGGCTTTTCTGACACTTTTTCTTTACAAGATTAAATCTGGATTTTTTTTTTTTTTTTACTAGAAAATGACTTATAACCCCCCAAACATTATTTTTTTTTTAAGTAGAGACCCTAGGGAATAAAATGGTGATTGTTGCAATTTTTTATGTCGCACGGTATTTGCGCATCAGTTTTGCAAACGCAATTGTTTTGGAAAAATAAAATACTTTAATGAAGGAAAAAAAAAAACTGGACCTACTACAAAGCTAAGGAGCTCCCATTCTTTCAGTGACCACAGTTTGTCTGCCATTAAGCAAAAGCAGTGTGGTCACCACCCCATCCCCCCTTTTCCATCCGGCTGTAGAGGGAATAACAGAAAACAATTTATTAAAATAAATAAAAATTATATATTTTATTAGGGGTGCAACGGATCGTCCCCGATCCGTGATCCGAACGGGCCACCCCGTTCGGATCGGCACACCCCGCGATCCGCGGCCTCGGCCTAGCTCCGGAGCGGCCATCTTTGTACACCCGGCGGCCTTAGGAAAGGCCGCGGCTTCGGCCTAGCTCCGGAGCGGCGGCCATCTTGGTACACCCGGCCACTGTTTACAATGTGATCGCTCCGTCAAATGACGGAGCGATCACTTGTAAACATATCCTGCATTACCCAGCCAATATCCTGCATTACCCTGCATATACTCTGCATTACCCTGCATTTACTCTGCATTACCCTGCATTTACTCTGCATTACCCTGCATTTACTCTGCATTTACTCTGCATTACCCTGCATATACTCTGCATTACCCTGCATTTACTCTGCATTACCCTGCATATACTCTGCATTACCCTGCATTTACTCTGCATTACCCTGCATATACTCTGCATTACCCAGCCAATACTCTGCATTACCCAGCCAATACTCTGCATTACCCAGCCAATACTCTGCATTACCCAGCCAATACTCTGCATTACCCAGCCAATACTCTGCGATACTCTGCATTACCCAGCCAATACTCTGCATTGGAAAGGGTATATATGTTGCGCTCAGAGGGTACACGTGTATGTTCACTCTTACATATTATTCATATACGTGTAAATTATGAAAAATGTATCTTAAATAGATAAAATAAATTATATAAAACTCACATAGAAGCTGAATAAAAATTGTGAATAAATAACGTGAAAGTGATCTTTGTGACGGATAAAATTCAATAGGATTCAAATGGTGAACAGTAAAATTGTTGATATAGTGAATATAAAAACATGAAAACCATTAAAATTGAAATAAATAACAAGTGAATGTTAAGTGAAAGAGGTCTCCAAGCTGTATATACACATTAGTATGGTGGTATAGTCCAGTGGGTGACACAGTATATAAAGTCCAGTGAGTGGCACAATATATGTGAATAGCCGTGGATAGAAAATATTCTTCCTAAGTGGGGTGATGGTGGTCCTGTCAGGTCGGCATCAGCGCCTATTGCAAGGAGGCTTACCGGAAGTCACAGACTCAATGGGACATACGCCTGACATTGTTAGTGGGGGTTGCGGTCGTCAAAATCTCCAATAACATTCGGTCATATTTTGAGAAAAGAGAACTCGCATAGTGTGATACCGTAAAAATACTTTTAATGTAGTAAAAACAGATTAAAAACACTCACATTTTAGAAGTAAATTTCAGGCTCATAGAATCGTCTTAGATATCAGAAAGTGCTGCTGCTGTAGTCCACCCGACGCGTTTCGTCCTCTGGGACTTCGTCTGGGGTGTGGACTACAAGCATCAGCAGTGCATTTATATAGGGAGAGTGACCCCAATCTGTCTGTAATTTTGTTTGACCTTCCGGACCGGAAGTTGACCTCACTTCCGGTCCGGCGGTATTGGGCTCTTTAAAATTTGCATAAAAGAGTTTCTGTGTGATTAGAAATAATGTTAAAAAGATGGGGATTAACTTTATTAGCGGCATCTCTTTATATTATAGAAAAACGAGGAGAGACACAGTAAAGTGTCATCTGTCTGTAAATTTGTTTGACCTTCCGGACCGGAAGTTGACCTTACTTCCGGTCCGGCGGTATTGGGCTCTTTATAATTTGTAAAAAAAGAGTTCCTGTATGATAAGAATTCATGTAAAGATGATGGGGATTAACTTTATTATGGGCGTCTCTTTATTTTGTAGAAGATCGAGGAGAGACATAGTGAAGTGTCATCTCCTCGATCAGATCCTGTGGATAGCGGCGATGGCGGCGGTGGAACGCAACGCCGACGTGACGTGCGTGACGTCGTGACGTCATTTCCGCCTGCCGCTGGTTAAGCTTTGGGTGAGTCAAGCCTCAGTGTGGAGAGGGGCGGGGCGGCCGCGCGTAACTATAGCACGCCGCGGCCGCTCCATGTGGCATTTAGAGGTCCTCAGTGTTAGCCGGACTCCCTCCAATGCGCATGTGTCGCCCAAATTCATATGTTGCTGACAATGTTGGGCGTGGATTCCAGAGAATGGGAGTTACAATGTGGGCCTGACTAGCCCCAAAATAGCCATATATAGCGGAGCAAATATATATATAAATATTTAGTATGCTACCACAGTATAATTGGTTAAAATATATATGGCGGGACACGCAGAGGGGGGTCACTCCTTCCCCTGTTAACCCATGTGTGTATCCATGTACATACATGTGTAAATTTTGTATAAATAAATCTTACTTTGTATGTATCATATAGGAAAACAAATACAGTAAACCCCCGCTATATTGCGGTTGTTCCCAAATTTTTTTGTATAAATAAATCTTACTTTGTATGTATCATATAGGAAAACAACAATATGTGGAAATAGTAAATTATGTGGAAGAAGATAAATGTTTACTGTATGTGGAAATAGTAAATTATGTGAAAGAAGATAATGATGAATGGAAACTGTAAAACGATTGGACAGGCGTTGAACGTACTGGCCAGAACTATGTGTGTTTAAAACGTGTAAAAAATGCGTAAAAGCATACATGTATGTATATGTAAAAACATGGGTCCACAGACATGTAAAAACTATACATAAAAATTACACATAAAAACTACACATAAAAAAGGTTTCCATAAACGTAAAGGTATTGTTAAAAATACTCTTAAAATCTCCGAACTGGAGTAAATATAAACAATAAAACATCGCCATTGTTAGTGGGGGTTGCCCTTGTGTAAAAACAGAAAGGGGGGGCTAATATGATTTATATAGAAAAGAGAATATGTATAAAATATTAATATTAAAAATGTTGATATTAAAATTGTTTAGGGATATTAAAACCATTCAGAAGCGGTAGTAAAATGTAAGGTATACAAGGGGGTGGAGAGGAGGGAGAGGGTATAATGTATACTATTAAAACTGGGGGGGGGTGGAAGGACGATCATGCTTTATTGATAAAAGCATTAATATCCCACTCCACGTTCATACCCAATGGGGAGTGGGATTGTAACTGATATATCCAGTATGTTTCCAGTTTTGATACTCCTCTGGTTTTAGCTCCACCCCTCCACGGTGCAGTGAATTTGTCAATAATTAAAAACTGAGTACCGCGAGGATCTCGATTGTGATATTGTCGATAGTGCCTCGGGACTGTGTGTTTTATGCTGCCACTTTTAATCTTAGTAATATGTTCTGCGACACGTGTCGTAAAGGAGCGTATCGTGCGTCCTACGTACTGTTTTGAACACGGACATGTGATAAGATATACGACATGAGTTGTGGAGCAAGTACAAAAGTTTTTAATTGGGAATTTTTGCTTAGTAACTGAAGAGTCAAATTCTTTAGTGTTTCGTCTACCGCTTATGTTAAAGTGACACACTGTGCATTTTTTGCACGGGTAATATCCTATAAGGTTATGGAAAAATGAGGGCCTCGTAGGTGGATTGATGATTGTTGGGGCAATCCGGCTATTGAGAGATGGTGCTCCCTTATAGATGACTTTTGCTCTGTCAGGTATGAGGTTACCTAGAATTTTATCATTTCTAAGGATGCCCCAATGTCGTTCAAAGATGGGTTTGATTTGCCTGTGCTGTATTGAATATGATGTGAGGAAAGACCATCTAAAGTTATCATCGCGGGGTTGGCTTGGTTTATCTGTCAAAAGTGTGGCCCGATCGACTTCTAAAACTCTGTTTAAGTCTCGGTCTACTTCATCCATATTGTAGCCTTTTTCTTTAAAACGGTCTCTCAGTACATTGGCCTGTTCTTTGAATCTGGTAATATCCGTACAGTTTCTGCGTAGTCGCAGAAACTGACTCTTAGGGACAGATCGCAACCATGCTTTATGGTGACAACTGTCAATTGGTATGTAGCCGTTGCGATCTGTAGATTTGAAGTATGTACTAAGTTCAAACTTGCGTTCCTTTATAGTAATTTCCAAATCTAAAAAGTGTATCTTGGTTTTACTCGATTCGTATGTGAGGACTATACCTCTATCATTGTTATTGAGAGACAAAAAGAAAGATTCCAATGATTCTGAGGTCCCATTCCATAGGAGGAGGATGCCGTCAATATATCGTGCCCAAAGTATCAGTTGAGGCATATCCATGGCGTAGACGACATCCTCCTCCCATTTGGCCATAAATATGTTAGCCATGGTTGGAGCGAACTTGGCTCCCATGGCTACCCCTTTTTCTTGTGAGTAGAAACGTCCATCAAACCAGAAGTAGTTATGGTGAGTAGCAAAGTTCAATAAGTCCATAATAAAATTAGTTTGGGTACGTATTAAAGTATTTTCCCTTTCTAAAAATATTTTCACGGCTTCTAAGCCTTTAGAGTGAGCTATGCATGTATAAAGTGATGCCACATCCGCGGTAGCCATAATATAATCGTTGTCGATATTCAGAGAAGCAAGTTTATTAATAACATGCTTAGTGTCTTTGAGATAGGAAGGGATTTTTTTGACTATAGGTTGTAAAAAAATGGTCCACATATTTACCGATCCTGGACGTGACAGAGTCAATGCCACTAATGATCGGTCGTCCAGGAGGATTTATTGCATCTTTGTGAATCTTTGGTAAGTAATAAATAATGGGGATACGAGGGGCTCGGGGGATTAAAAAAATCTCTTTCCTTACAAAAATAGAAATAAATGTGAAAAAGTGCAGCGCTCAAAAAAATGAGATAAAAAATGAGATAAAAAAACTTGACCAATAACGGTAAAGGTGAGTGAATCAAGTCCTATTCCATGTGAATGGATACTGGTACTTGCGACAGTTAGAGTGCATATAAACTTATAAATAACTTAATTACAGTGCAAACCTAAACCAAATATGTGTTGATATATGTTAAATACATAAACTAACATTTGCAAAAAAATATGTGAATACCCAAATCTATAAGTTCAAACACATAAGTGCATCCAAATCGCATGCATAAACTAACATTTGCAAAAAAAATTATGTGAATACCCAAATCTATAGGTTCAAACAGATAAGTGCATCCAAATCGCATACAGTGAAAAACGCAAAAAAAACAATCAAACAGAGTCCTCAGTGTTCAGTAGCCTTTGACAGTCTCCTACACAGAGCGCTTCTGAGTGTAATAAGATTTTCTTAAAATTGACCTCGCAGTTCCCTTCAAGAGATATAAAGTAAGAAAAGGAGGCTTACCAGATGTCTGGTCTTTATCGCATATATCCCATCAAACGAGGTTCCAGGTACAGCGAATCAGCTGGGCTATTCCTCGCTCATCAGAGCGTGCATCAGGCTCCACCAAGTGCCTATATACCCCCTCTGGGGGGTCCGATCAGAGTCCCGCAGGGATACCAAAAATAAAACAAAAAAGGTCCGGATCGTGTAGTATGTTAAAACAAGGAATGCCTTTATTCTGGCTCAATGGGTCCAATGTACAGCACAGATAAGTATTGCTACTTATCTGTGCTGTACATTGGACCCATTGAGCCAGAATAAAGGCAGAATAAAGGCATTGGACCCATTGAGCCAGAATAAAGGCATTCCTTGTTTTAACATACTACACGATCCGGACCTTTTTTGTTTTATTTTTGGTATCCCTGCGGGACTCTGATCGGACCCCCCAGAGGGGGTATATAGGCACTTGGTGGAGCCTGATGCACGCTCTGATGAGCGAGGAATAGCCCAGCTGATTCGCTGTACCTGGAACCTCGTTTGATGGGATATATGCGATAAAGACCAGACATCTGGTAAGCCTCCTTTTCTTACTTTATATCTCTTGAAGGGAACTGCGAGGTCAATTTTAAGAAAATCTTATTACACTCAGAAGCGCTCTGTGTAGGAGACTGTCAAAGGCTACTGAACACTGAGGACTCTGTTTGATTGTTTTTTTTGCGTTTTTCACTGTATGCGATTTGGATGCACTTATCTGTTTGAACCTATAGATTTGGGTATTCACATAATTTTTTTTGCAAATGTTAGTTTATGTACTCAATATTCAGTACTGAGGACTCTGTTTGACTATTCTGATTGATCTTTTTGCGTTTTTCACTGCATGCGATTTGGATGCACTTATGTGTTTGAACTTATAGATTTGGGTATTCACATATTTTTTTGCAAATGTTAGTTTATGTATTTAACATATATCAACACATATTTGGTTTAGGTTTGCACTGTAATTAAGTTATTTATAAGTTTATATGCACTCTAACTGTCGCAAGTACCAGTATCCATTCACATGGAATAGGACTTGATTCACTCACCTTTACCGTTATTGGTCAAGTTTTTTTATCTCATTTTTTATCTCATTTTTTTGAGCGCTGCACTTTTTCACATTTATGAGTGCTTTCTTATATTGATATGTTGGGTTGGCTGGTAGTTCTTTATAGGTAGCCTGGTCATTAAGGATTTTGTACATCTCGCTCATATATGCCGATTTATCCAATAAAAAACAATACCCCCGCCTTTGTCGGCGGGGCGAATTACCAGATTTTTGTTGTCGCAGAGGGATTTTACTCCATTGTTAGGCAAAGAGTTGTTAAAAAAACGTTTCGGTGGCAGTTGAGCGAGATCCTTTAGCACTAAATCCCTGAAGATATTTAGTGCTGGTGCTAGTTGAGTGGGGGGATTAAAAAGTGAGGGGTTAGAGAGGTCCGAATGGACAGTACCGGACATAGCTGCCCTGGTGTGACTGTTAATCGGGTTTGAAATTATATATCTCTGAATGTTTACTTTCCGGATATATTTATGAACGTCTATAAAAGTTTCAAACTTGTTTAATTTACGTGTGGGTGCAAATTTAAGGCCTTTGTCTAGGACGGTTTTTTCTTCATCTGTCAGCACGGTATTACTTAAATTGAACACCCCTTGGCACTTTATGTGCGCTTTCTTTTTCCTTCTCTGTAACCTCCTCCCTCCTCTGCAGCCTCTCTTAGATCTGGGCCCCTTTTTCTGCCTTGGGGGTCCCTGTGAAAATCCTGATTTGGATAGTGATTAATCTGATTATATCCATAAGTGGGTTGGTCATATTCTGCATCTGGATATGGATACACATTATCCTCGTAAGGTTCACGTAGAGGTTGGTAACGGTTCTGGGTGGGTATGGATGGAAAGTGTGTAGGTTGGATAGGGGGATAATTCATATATGGAGGGTTGGGGTAATTTTTTTGAGGGTCATGATACCTGGCAGGTGAACCTCTATATTGGTAGTCGTCATAATCATAATGGCGATTCCCAGGGTTAGATTGGTTCCCCCTGCGTCCCCATTGTCCCCTTCTATTAGAATTATTGTTGCTATTACCCCTACCTCTTTGTGGGGTGCGTGTATTAGGGATTGGTGCTCTCTGTGGATAAGAGTTATTTTGTGTACTCTTGACGAGCGGTGTGTTGGTGTTAGTTTGCTGTGAGCTGGATGTTGCCCCATCTCCATTGCTGGTGGAGGCAATATTAGTTTCCATGGATACCTCTGAGGTAGTTTGTTTTTGCCAGTTGAAAACTTTACATGCTTTATAGTCATTAATGTCACGTGTATATTTCTTATGTTTTTTAGATGTTTTATTGTTTATATTTACTCCAGTTCGGAGATTTTAAGAGTATTTTTAACATTACCTTTACGTTTATGGAAACCTTTTTTATGTGTAGTTTTTATGTGTAATTTTTATGTATAGTTTTTACATGTCTGTGGACCCATGTTTTTACATATACATACATGTATGCTTTTACGCATTTTTTTACACGTTTTAAACACACATAGTTCTGGCCAGTACGTTCAACGCCTGTCCAATCGTTTTACAGTTTCCATTCATCATTATCTTCTTCCACATAATTTACTATTTCCACATATTTGTTTTCCTATATGATACATACCAGTGGCGTAACTAGAACCTTCAGGGCCCCGATGCAAGAAACCATGAAGGGCCCCGTGAACCCCAGCCGAGGCCCTTCCCTCCGATTCCGGTGGTGGAACTCCAGGGCTCGGTCACAGGTACGACTTTTGTGAGCCCTGTAGTTCCGCCACTGGTATCAGCAGTTTTTTTTATTATTTTTTAAAAAATTTTAGGAGTCCCGTTGGGGGACTTTGGTGAGATATTAGAGGTCTAAACAGACCTATGATGTTACACCTTTGAGACAAAGAGGAGGAAGGGAAAGGGACATTGGGACCCTATCCTCTGGGGAGAAGTGGGCCCTGTCCCCAGGAGAGATGGGGTCCTTGTCCTCAGGTGAGAAGGGGTCCTTGTCCCCAAGGGAAATGGGGTCCCTGTTCTCTGGGGAGAAGTGGGTCCTGTCCCCAGGGGAAATAGGGTCCCTGTCCCCATGTGAGAAGGGGTTCCTGCCCCCAAGGTAAATGGGGTCCCTGTCCTCTGGGGAGAAGTGGGCCCTGTTCCCAGGGGAGATGGGGTCCCTGTCCTCAGGTGAGAAGGGGTCTCTGTCCTCAGGTGAGAAGGGGTCCCTGTCCCAATGGAAAATGGGGTCGGGGTCCTCACGGGAAATGAGGTCCCTGTCCTCTGGGGAGAAGTTGGCTCTGTCCCCAGGGGAGATGGGGTCCCTGTCCTTAGGGGACATATCTCCCAGAAAGACCTGTCAACATCTGTGTATGACAGGGAGGAGGGGGGGGGGGTGCTGGCAGACCTTTGGGGAGCCGGCTCTCATAGGGCTGCACTGCAGCTGTGTGCTTAAAGTTTGTTTGCCCGGGAGAAGCATGCAGTGCAGTGTGAGCTGGACTCAGGGGGCTGGACTGGGGAGGACAGACACCGGACTGAGCAGCACTGTATGGAGCAGGAGAGGGGGACCCGGAGGAGCGGCAGAGGACACAGGTTGTGTGTGTAATGCACAACTAAAAAGCAGCAAGTGCGGTAGTCGAGCATAGAGCTCTGCTAGTCACCTCCAGCCACCCGTGCGCCCGGTGCCTAACCGCCTATGCTGCCACCAGCCATATGTAGAGGGGGCGGCATGGGCCCCTTGCAGCACAGGGCCCGGTTGCGCTCGCGACTGCTGCACCCCCTATAGTTACGCCCCTGATACATACAAAGTAAGATTTATTTATACAAAATTTACACATGTATGTACATGGATACACACATGGGTTAGCAGGGGAAGGAGTGACCCCCCTCTGCGTGTCCCGCCATATATATATTAGCCAATTATACTGTGGTAGCATACTAAATATTTATATATATTTGCTCCGCTATATATGGCTATTTTGGGGCTAGTCAGGCCCACATTGTAACTCCCATTCTCTGGAATCCACGCCCAACATTGTCAGCAACATATGAATTTGGGTGACACATGCGCATTGGAGGGAGTCCGGCTAACACTGAGGACCTCTAAATGCCACATGGAGCGGCCGCGGCGTGCTATAGTTACGCGCGGCCGCCCCGCCCCTCTCCACACTGAGGCTTGACTGACCCAAAGCTTAACCAGCGGCAGGCGGAAATGACGTCACGACGTCACGCACGTCATGTCGGCGTTGCGTTCCACCGCCGCCATCGCCGCTATCCACAGGATCTGATCGAGGAGATGACACTTCACTATGTCTCTCCTCGATCTTCTACAAAATAAAGAGACGCCCATAATAAAGTTAATCCCCATCATCTTTACATGAATTCTTATCATACAGGAACTCTTTTTTTACAAATTATAAAGAGCCCAATACCGCCGGACCGGAAGTAAGGTCAACTTCCGGTCCGGAAGATCAAACAAATTTACAGACAGATGACACTTTACTGTGTCTCTCCTCGTTTTTCTATAATATAAAGAGATGCCGCTAATAAAGTTAATCCCCATCTTTTTAACATAAATTCTAATCACACAGAAACTCTTTTATGCAAATTTTAAAGAGCCCAATACCGGACCGGAAGTGAGGTCAACTTCCGGTCCGGAAGGTCAAACAAAATTACAGACAGATTGGGTTCACTCTCCCTATATAAATGCACTGCTGATGCTTGTAGTTCACACCCCAGACGAAGTCCCAGAGGACGAAACGCGTCGGGTGGACTACAGCAGCAGCACTTTCTGATATCTAAGACGATTCTATGAGCCTGAAATTTACTTCTAAAATGTGAGTGTTTTTAATCTGTTTTTACTACATTAAAAGTATTTTTACGGTATCACACTATGCGAGTTCTCTTTTCTCAAAATATGACCGAATGTTATTGGAGATTTTGACGACCGCATCCCCCTCTGCCCTTTTACGTGCATATATCCTGGAATTCATCCGTGGAACAGGGACCCGGGAACCCTCCACAACAAAGCCTGTCACGACTCATGAGGCGTATGTCCCATTGAGTCTGTGACTTCCGGTAAGCCTCCTTGCAATAGGCGCTGATGCCGACCTGACAGGACCACCATCACCCCACTTAGGAAGAATATTTTCTATCCACGGCTATTCACATATATTGTGCCCCTCCCCACCGGACTTTATATACTGTGTCACCCACTGGACTATACCACCATACTAATGTGTATATACAGCTTGGAGACCTCTTTCACTTAACATTCACTTGTTATTTATTTCAATTTTAATTTTAATGGTTTTCATGTTTTTATATTCACTATATCAACAATTTTACTGTTCACCATTTGAATCCTATTGAATTTTATCCGTCACAAAGATCACTTTCACGTTATTTATTCACAATTTTTATTCAGCTTCTATGTGAGTTTTATATAATTTATTTTATCTATTTAAGATACATTTTTCATAATTTACACGTATATGAATAATATGTAAGAGTGAACATACACGTGTACCCTCTGAGCGCAACATATATACCCTTTCCAATGCAGAGTATCGCAGAGTATTGGCTGGGTAATGCAGAGTATCGCAGAGTATTGGCTGGGTAATGCAGAGTATGGCTGGGTAATGCAGAGTATCGCAGAGTATTGGCTGGGTAATGCAGAGTATTGCAGAGTAATGTCTGGGTAATGCAGAGTAAATGCAGGGTAATGCAGAGTAAATGCAGAGTAAATGCAGGGTAATGCAGAGTATATGCAGGGTAATGCAGAGTATATGCTGGGTAATGCAGAGTATATGCTGGGTAATGCAGGATATTGGCTGGGTAATGCAGGGTATGTTTACAAGTGATCGCTCCGTCATTTGACGGAGCGATCACATTGTAAACAGTGGCCGGGTGTACCAAGATGGCCGCCGCTCCGGAGCGAGGCCGAAGCCGCGGCCTTTCCTAAGGCCGCCGGGTGTACAAAGATGGCCGCCGCCGCTCCGGAGATAGGCCGAAGCCGCGGCCTTTCCTAAGGCCGAGGCCGTGGAGCGCTCCGTGGAGCGCTTCGCGGATCGCGGGGTGTGCCGATCCGAACGGGGTGGCCCGTACGGATCACGGATCGGGGACGATCCGTTGCACCCCTAATAAAATATATAATTTTTATTTATTTTAATAAATTGTTTTCTGTTATTCCCTCTACAGCCGGATGGAAAAGGGGGGATGGGGTGGTGACCACACTGCTTTTGCTTAATGGCAGACAAACTGTGGTCACTGAAAGAATGGGAGCTCTCTTAGCTTTGTAGTAGGTCCAGTTTTTTTTTTTTCCTTCATTAAAGTATTTTATTTTTCGAAAACAATTGCGTTTGCAAAACTGATGCGCAAATACCGTGCGACATAAAAAATTGCAACAATCACCATTTTATTCCCTAGGGTCTCTACTTAAAAAAAAAAAATAATGTTTGGGGGGTTATAAGTCATTTTCTAGTAAAAAATAAATAAATCCAGATTTAATCTTGTAAAGAAAAAGTGTCAGAAAAGCCGTGTCAGTAAGGGGTTGTTACTTGCGCTTTGTATACTGAGGATGTGTCTGGAATTTGTCTTATAAAGATTTTGTCTTTTAGTGTTACAATGTTTTTTATTATAATAATGATGATGATCTCTATGGTGTGTTTTCTTCCTATACACAGAAAATGTCAGAACTCAATAAATTCACGATGGAGAACAAAGAGGAGGAAGTCGGATCGAATACAGAACATCCGGAGGACTCGGAACCCACGGAGCGCCCCCAGCTGGTACTGGAACAAGTGGGCGTCACCCACATGGAGGGCAACCTGAAGGTCCTGTACCCATCCAAGACCGACCTGAACCTCAGCGCTTCCTCCTTTGTGGTCCTTCCTTAGTATGAAATGTCTTCTCGTTTCCTCCAGCAACCAATCATGTCCTTCGATTGTCAGATAAGAATGACGATCGGACGCGGAGGGGTCGCTGGGAGTGAAACGAACGATTTCCGTCTGTACTGGAAATTTCTCCGCCATTTCCAGTGTTTTATCATTTCTAGAGATACACAAGGAAACCTTATTTATTTTTTATTGTCATTATTTCTTTTTTTATATGTTGGATGTTTTGTTGGCCTTTTCCTGGTGTCCAGATATATGAAATATCGCCGCCATTGTTTCTTATTGTGATATCAGCCAAAATAAAACGGCACTTCACAAATGGTGTTTTGGTGATTTCTTGGTAATGTTATTAAGGTGTCATTCAGATGTGTGGTGGGGGGGGGGGGGCGTTGTTGGGGGCAGGTGACCCCCCTGGTACAACCCAATAAAATAGGGGCCACAACTACATGCAATGCGATCGTGGTGAGGCGGCATTTTTTAGGGTGAAAACAGATCAGGAAGTGACTACATATCACATCCTCGCCACATACCAAATGCCTCTGAAAACCATTCCACAACTGGATTGCTTTTCAGAGGGGGCTGCTGCATGTATAGCAGTAGGATGAGGAATAGTGCCCCATCATTGTTATCAGTGGGAGGAATAGTGCCCCATCATTGGTGTCAGTGGGAGGAATAGTGCCCCATCATTGGTGTTATTGGGAGGAATAGTGCCCCATCATTGGTGTCAGTGGGAGGAATAGTGCCCCATCATTGGTGTCAGTGGGAGGAATAGTGCCCCATCATTGGTGTCAGTGGGAGGAATAGTGCCCCACCATTGGCGTCAGTGGGAGGAATAGTTCCCCATCATTGGTGTCAGTGGGAGGAATAGTGCCCCATCATTGGTATCAGTGGGAGGAATAGTGCCCCATCATTGGTGTCAGTGGGAGGAATAGTGCCCCATCATTGGTATCAGTGGGAGGAATAGTGCCCCATCATTGGTGTCAGTGGGAGGAATAGTGCCCCATCATTGGTGTCAGTGGGAGGAATAGTGCCCCATCATTGGCGTCAGTGGGAGGAATAGTGCCCCATTATTGGTATCAGTGGGAGGAATAGTGCCCCATCATTGGTATCAGTGGGAGGAATAGTGCCCCATCATTGGTATCAGTGGGAGGAATAGTGCCCCATCATTGGTATCAGTGGGAGGAATGGTTTCCCATCATTGGGATGATGTTTTTTTATTTTATTTAAAAAAAAAAAAAAACATTCAAAATTTTTATTTATTTAAAAAAAAAAATTTTTTTTTACATTTATTTTTTCTCAGCTCAGTAGCCAATCAGCTTCAATCTTGAATACTATTGATTGAGTGTTGTCACTGTGACATCATTAGTGGTGGCAGTTTTTTTTTTTTTTCCTCAGCTCAGCAGCCAATCAGCTTCAAGCTTGATGCCTATTGGTTGAGTGTTGTCACTGTGATGTCATAGTGGTGTCAGTTTTTTTTTTCTCAGCTCAGCAGCCAATCAGCTTCAAGCTTGATGCCTATTGGTTGAGTGTTGTCACTGTGATGTCATAGTGGTGTCAGTTTTTTTTTCTCAGCTCAGCAGCCAATCAGCTTCAAGCTTGATGCCTATTGGTTGAGTGTTGTCACTGTGATGTCATAGTGGTGGCAGTTGTCATTAGGGAGTGCACAGCTGAGATTAGCTTCATTCTCTGGTGACTGTTATAGTGAACAGATCTGTGTGCTGTGTGATAATAATAATATATATACTCAGAAGTACATTGATCTATCACAGACTTGGAATTGTTTAAGAAAACTTCCTACAAGAGTACAAACGTCATTTTTTTTCCCCGTACCGTTATGAAAGTGGAAATGACTCTGCGAAAGAGACAAACCACTTTATGCAGGCTCTTGGACATCTTCTCCAATGAAGGGATCAGCAGTTGGCTGACCTCATTTTTCCAAGATGACCAAATGGATTCCACAACCCACCACCATAGCCAACTGGTGGGTACCGACAATGATGAAATGGATTCCCCAACCCACCACCATAGCCAACTGGTGGGTATCGACAATGATGAAATGGATTCCCCAACCCACCACCATAGCCAACTGGTGGGTATCGACAATGATGAAATGGATTCCCCAACCCACCACCATAGCCAACTGGTGGGTATCGACAATGATGAAATGGATTCCCCAACCCACAGCCAAGAAGTAGTGGGTATTGACAATGATGAAATGGATTCCCCAACCCACAGCCAAGAAGTAGTGGGTATCGACAATGATGAAATGGATTCCCCAGCTAACCAGAGCAAAGCCATTGTAAAACTTCAGTCGCTCATCAGAGGCTATGTGGCCCGGAAACACTATGAATCGTTAATGAGAGACGAGAATCCTCCTCTGAGAACGATTAGATACTTTTCCCGGCTCCTGGACCCTGTTGACTTCCATCAGCAGATTAAGCTGAACCGGCTGAAGCATAAGTTTGCGTCGGATCTAGAAAACATCTACAAGCAGAAGGAGGAGATGAAATCCCTCAAAAATGACATCGTCTTGTTAGTAAAGGACAAAACTACTCAGCATGATCTTCTGTCCAGATACAAAAAACTAACGAGCAAAAACAAGGACCATATCAAGGAGGCGATCACCATAGGAAGGCAGGCGTTTTATGAGGCCATAAAGAACAGGGAGAAGGTGGATTCCTATGAACACCTCTTCTATTGTCTCCAGACCGACCCGACCTACCTGACTAGGCTCATTGGACAGATGGTGTGTAACCCTCGGGATATGACAACGATGGTAGACAGATTGCTCCACAGTCTGTATAACTACGCTTCCACGCCACGAGAAGAATACTTTTTCGTGAAATTAATGGAAGCCACTCTTCGTGAGGAAGTGGAGACAAGACTTGGTGCCATTGACGATGTATTGAATGGGAAATCAACGATTTTAAATCTAATCGTGAGATTTTACACCCATCAAGCCAACTATAAGGGCCTAGTCGAGGCGCTGACACCAGCAATAATGGAGATACTCAGTATCACAAAAAACCTTGCCATCTGTGCAACTGAGACTTCCCATGAACACCTAAAAGATTGCCATCTATCAGAAAGACTAATGGGAATAACCATTCCCGAGACCCTTCCCATTGATGAGTTCTTGATATATAATATGGCAGACAAACTTGTAGAGTCCATATTCTCCTCTGTGGACAGCATTCCTTATGGGCTGAGATACCTAACAAAGGTCCTTCAAAAATCTCTGAAAACAAAGTTTCCAGAGGAATCTGAAGATGCCGTGTTGAGGACTGTTAGCCAGTTCCTATGTCAGTACCTCCAGCCAGTCATAGAGAAACCAGATCTCTATGGTCTCGTTGCACCAGACATGGATTTGAAATCAGTCCAGAGGGATAACCTCGTGTATGTTTCTAGGATCATCCGCCAGACCATGAAATTACTCCCTTCTAAAACATATTATGAACCTAAACGGTACATCTATATCTGCAGGACCATTCCAAGGTTCAGGAAATTCTTTCATAATGTTCTGAACGTTCCAGAGCCAGAGGAAACATTCAACTTTAACAAGTTTGTTGAGGCTATACAGGTTCCTGTGGTGAAGATCCCCGCAGAGGACATCATCTATACACATTCTCTGCTTTCTAGATATGAGAATGTTGTATTTTGCGACCCCATGGACATCGCCTGCCAAGTGTTCAAGGATATTGGACCAGTCCCTCACGTGAACGATCTTCTTGCCACGGATGCAGCTGAATATGACAAAGCAGAGGAAAGAATTAAAATCTGGCTGTATTTAAGCAGCAAATTTCCTCTACTGCCCGATTTCAATATTGAAATGGAAAACCTTATGGTTGCCACCAAAAAACTGGCCTTGGATGCGATTCGTCTGGTGCCTGGAGAAACTCTCCAAGACGTTCTGATGACGCCTATTTCACTGGCACAAGAAGAGCAGCATAGGGCTCTAATGGGAGGCGCACCTTCCACCAGGACCAAAGACCCCGATTTCCTCCTGCAGATTAAATGTTACAAGATCAGTGAGAACCTGAACACTTTACAAAACGTTTGTGCATTCTCAGGAGTGAGGAACCACCAAAACTTCCTCAACCTAATCGCCCGGGAGATTAAAGAGAAGCACAAGCTGAGCCAGGAAAGAAAATCTGAGACAAGAACCATCCAGGAGACATTAAATGCACTCAGCAACATGTCTGACTATCTGCAGAACCTTGAAGACCTGTACTCACAGTACTGGGGAAAGTGTGTGCTCAAAGTTCTCTGCCTCAAGAAACGAGGTGGTGAGATGTGGAATTTCCGAACTTTAGACAATGGGGGGATTACGTACAGTGCAAAAAAATTATTGCAGAAAGGAGTGATAGTGGGCACACGGGGGGAATACAGGCATCTAAAAGATGAAGTCCTCTGTATAAAATTTGTGGGTGATTTCTTTGATGTCAGTTTAGGCAGCAGAGGACACCTCCTTCCAATTGTCGATGTGCTGCGCCTTAATCATAGCAGCAATCCAACTTTGAATCTATTCCATTATGATGTTGATGCTGGCATGTTTTTATTTCTGGTCACCAAGCTTTTTAAGAAATTCAATCCACTACGTTGTTAGACGGCTGGCAGAGGGGAGGGGGGGGAGACGGCTGGCAGAGGGGAGGGGGGGGAGACGGCTGGCAGAGGGGAGGGGGGGGAGACGGCTGGCAGAGGGGAGGGGGGGAGACGGCTGGCAGAGGGGAGGGGGGGAGACGGCTGGCAGAGGGGAGACGGCTGGCAGAGGGGAGGGGGGGAGACGGCTGGCAGAGGGGAGGGGGGGGAGACGGGGGGCAGAGGGGAGGGGGGGGAGACGGCTGGCAGAGGGGAGGGGGGGGGGAGACGGCTGGCAGAGGGGAGGGGGGGGAGACGGCTCGCAGAGGGGGGGGGAGGGGAGACGGCTCGCAGAGGGGGGGGGGGGGAGGGGAGACGGCTGGCAGAGGGGGGAGGGGAAGAGGGAAGAAAAAAAGGGGGGGGGGGGTTGGTTTAGGAATTAAACCAGGTACAGATGTCTGACAGACTCTTGTCAGTACAAAGCAGGTTAAACAGATGAGCGCAGTGATAGAGGTGAAAATAGTAGTGTATGGTAAAGCTATAATCCAGCTGGTTAAGGACATCAAGGACCAAAGAGGTCCATATGACTAATTAAAAGTGTGAAAACCAGAAAAATGTGAGAAAAGTTGAAGTGTTTGCAAATAATGATGACCAGAAGGGATTATATACAACAAAACCAGAACGTGGGCCTTGACTATATTCTTGTAATATTTGTTTATGCTATTTTAAATTTTGTTTTGTCAATTCTTACCCTGAATTGATACTTATAGACACATTTGACATTTGTTGAACATGGATGTTCTAGGCACAGCCTGCTCAGGCTTCATGAGTAAAATACAAACATCATGTTTACTACCAGTAAATCGGATGAAGAGATAAAAACATTTCTTGATCGGATGTACAATCTATTAAAATGCAAATCTCATCTCCACTGGCATTTAGAATATTTCAAACAATACATCAAGGAAGAAACTTGCCCAATGGGCCTAAGGATCCAGCTTTCTCCCACCATTAAAGATCCATCTCCTCCTTTCAAAACTTTCCATGATCGGACCTATTAACAGTGAGATATGGGGTCAATCTCTCCACTAGGCTGGGAAGCCTAAAATCACAAAAAGATCTTTAAAAAAAAAAAAAAAAACATCTCCTCCTTTCAAAACTGCTTGGGAGAAAATCTTAACCCATTGGTGATTTCTTGGTAATGTTATTAAGGTGTCATTCAGATGTGTGGTGGGGGGAGGGGGGGCGTTGTTGGGGGCAGGTGACCCCCCTGGTAAAACCCAATAAAATAGGGGCCACAACATACATGCAATGCGATCGTGGTGAGGCGGCATTTTTTAGGGTGAAAAACACCCCCCCCCCGCCCCCCGATCAGGAAGTGACTACATATCACATCCTCGCCACATACCAAATGCCTCTGAAAACCATTATTTCTTTTACATGATCGGATTAGTGCCCATCCTATTAACACCAGTGAGATATGGGGTCAATAAGAGTGCCCCCATTGGTATCCACATCTCATCCTCTAGGCATTATTGGTATCAGTGGGAAGCCTAAAATCAGTTTTTTTTCTCAGCTCAGCAGCCAATCAAAAAAAAAAAAAAAAAACGATCACCGCTTCCCAGCGGAGCTTGGCGGCGCCGCTTAGATTCTTTTTTGAATGCAGAGGCCGGTTTAAGAAAACTTCTACAAGAGTGACGTCTTAATGGACACACTCATATCACAGTATTCGCTGGATATGATCACACTTGACGGTGAAATCAATAGGCTTAAAGCGGTGTTTCAGCGTAAAATTTTTTTTTTAAAAGTCAGCAGCTAAAAAGTCGCTGCTGACTTTTAATAAGTACACTTACCCTCCCAGGGCGCCCGCGATGTCGTTCGTGGAGGCCGAGATGTCCCTCGGCGATCCGGATCCAGCGCCGCCATCCTCAGTAAGGGAAACGGCTTCCCGTTTCCTACTGCGCATGCGCGAGTCGGATTTGTGAATGGGGAACGCGATGTGTTGTGGGACACCGTTCCCATAACACACCGCGCCCCATTCACTAGAAGACGGAAGGAGAGAAGATCACCGCGGCGCTGGAGGAGGCAGATTAGGACGATCTGCCTAGCGACAGCCATTTCTGGTAAGTAAAAAAATATATATATTTTTTTTTTTTTTTCCATTTGAAATTGTTACTAACATTTTTTAATGTTTTTGTTTTCAAGGTGTCCCACCACTTTAACACCCAATACCAACATGTCCTCGAAACTCCATCCTTCTGTAACCAATGGAAGGTTATAAGGGAGCGCCTTGAGGAGATGAACACAGAGATTATCACCACCAAACGAAATTTGTCAAAGACAAATTGGCCTTCTCGGCAGGCTTTGCGTACAGATGGTCGGGGAGGATGAGAGGGAGAAAGGCCGTTCCACAAGGCACCCCAAAAAAAAAGGTACAAATATTCAATATACTGAGTCTGATTCCTCACTATCATCCTCCATGACCCACTCAGCAGGGCCCATGGATCCCCCTCCTCAAAATCTACACGCAAACGTAACCGATATAGTGGCGGAGACCAACAGGCCAAAAACGTAAGAAAAAATGCTGGGTGTGCACCAAACGAGGATTGAGAAGAGACACCACTTATCATTGTGCCCAATGTCCTTCCCAACCAGGCCTCTGCGTAGTTGACTGTTTCCGCCATTACCATACTTCACTACATTATTAGTTAAGTATGTTAAACATAACCCTTACTTCCTGCCATTTACCTTCACACCCCTTATGCCTCTGCTTGCTCTGTAACTGACCCTGGACTGTTATTCGACCACGCTTCTGCCTACTGATTCTGTACATACCTCTGCCTGATCTGGAACTGACCCTGGACTGTTTGACCATGCCTCTTGGAATGATCTTGTACCCTGCCAGTGGACTAGTGGGATTTATAACACAGGGGTCTCACATATGTGAGGGGCTCCAGAATCGTTTTTCTGGATGAAGGAAACTATTTCATTTGTTTTCTCATTCCTAGATTAGGATCTGGAGACTCAGAGGCTTCAAAGAGATTTGGGTGGGATAAGCCTCTACCCCTGTCCCCATTCTGTCCTGAACGAGGCCCTACTTCTGCCTGCAGGACCTATGCCATTATGCCTCTGCCTGTCGCATGAACTGACCACTCCACGTGGATGGACCATGTTCCTGCCTACTACAAGGACCAATATTTTGGCACTGCTGACAATCTCTGCCTGCACGGACCCTGGACTGTTTACGGACAGTATCCCTGCCTGCTGCCTGGAAAATTGTGTTAGCTTTTGCTGACCAAGTCCCTGCCTGCTGCCTGGACCAGTGCTATCCTCCTGTGGACAACTGCGCTACTAAAACCACAGGTAATCTTTTGTTTACTCTTTGCTCAGCAGAATGTATTTTGGGGTGTAATTCTTGGTATGTGCATGCTATGTGTCCCTGGAACACCTGATGGTGTTCCTTGCATGTTGGGCCTCTGTATGTGGCCAAGCTGTGTAAAAGTCTCACACATTTGGTATCGCCATACTCAGGAGGAGTAGCAGAATGGATTTTGGGGTGTCATTTTTGCTATGTACATGCTATGTGTTGGAAATATCTTATAAATGAACAACTTAGCGTAAAGAAAATGCGTTTTCATTTTTTGTCCACACTTTCCCAAAACTTCTGGAAAAAAAATGAACCGTTCAAAAGACTCATTATGCCTCATAGATTATACGCTGGGGTGTTAGCTTTCCAAAATGTTTCCATTGTCCTGGTGCTCCAGGGCCTTCAAAAGTGTAATAGGTGGTTGAGAAATGAGATGTGTCATTTATGCTCCTAGAACGCCTGATGGTGCCATTTCAATATTGGGCCTCTGTAAGTGGCCAGGCTGTGTAAAAGTCTCACACATGTGGTATCGTAATACTCAGGAGTAGCAGAATGTATTTTGGGGCGTCATTTGTGGTATACACATGCCTTGTGAGAGAAATCACATATTACAATACAAATTTTGTGAAAATAAATAAATAAATTTTGCAAAGAATTGTGGGGAAAAAATGACATCAAAAACCTCACCATGCCTCTTACTAAATACCTTGGAATGTCTACTTTCAAAAAAGGGGTCATTTGGGGGGGTATTTGTACTTTCCTGGCTTGTTCGGGTCGCAAGAAAAGAGATAGGCCACCAGTACATCAGGTGTGATCAATTTTTTATGATTCGCACCACAGCTTGTAGACTCTCTAAGACCAAATAATATCCACTAATTTGGGTTATTTTTACCAAAGATATGTAGCAGTATAAATTTTGGGCAAAATTTATGAAGAAAAATTAACAATTTGCAAAATTTTATCACATAAACTAAGAAAAATTTGTTTTTTTTTCACAATTTTCCGTCTTTTTTCATTTATAGTGCAAGAAATAAAAAACCCAGAGGTGATCAAATACCACCAAAAGAAAGCTCTATTTGTATGAAAAAAAAAAGGGAAAAAAAATGAATTTGGGTACAGTGTTGCATGACTGAGTAATTGTCATTCAAAGTGAGAGAGCACCGAAAGCTGAAAATTGGTCTGGGCAGGAAGGGGGTTAAGCCCCGAACCTCTTTTTGAGATTTTTAATTTTTTTGCTAGAAAGTTACTTAGAACCCCCAAATATTATATATGTATTTTCTTATAACACCCTAGAGAATAAAATGGAGGTCACGGCAATACTTTGTTGCATCATATTTGTGCAGCGGTCTTACAAGCGCACTTTTTTTTGGACAAAATACATTTTTTTTTACTTAAAAAATTAGACAGCAGTAAAGTTAGCCCAATTTCTTTTTATATTATGAATGATAATGTTACGCAGAGTAAATTGATACCCAACATGTCACGCTTCAAAATTGCGCCCGCTCGTGGAATGGTGACAAACTTTGACCCTTAATCTCCACAGGCGACGTTTAAAAATTTCTACAGGTTACCCGTTTTGAATTACAGAGGAGGTCTATTGGTAGAATTATTGATCTTGCTCGATTCTCTGCCCAACTCACCGCTGTAGCCCTTGTGGAGTGAGCCCGGACACTGACGACTCCTCTGGCCTGCCAAGGACTAGGCTTCTGCAATAGCCATCCTTAACCATCTCGCTATGGTACTTCTGGAAGCTTGCTTTGCCTTTTTATTACCTGAAAACAAATAGTGCATCCGCACGTCTAAAGTCCTTCATGGCTTCCAAATAACTTCTCTCTTAACGTCCAAGGTGTGGAATTCTTCTTCCTTCTTTCCCTCCGGATTAGAGCAGAATGTAGGGAGAACCGTCTCCTGAGAACGATTTTTTACTGACGCCACTTTGGGCAAAAAAAATAAGGGTCCGTTTTTAGGATAATCCTGTCTGGAAAAACCGAAAAAAAAAACGTCTCCCTGATAGACAAAAAAAAGGGGGGTAACAAGTGCGCTCAACCAATGCGGGTAAAATGGATGAGTGGAGAAAGCAGCCAACATATAAGTGATCTCACACTATAATGGGGTCAATAAAAATGGGGGGTATGTGGCGCTAACCCCTAAATAAATAATCTAACTGTAAAAATCTCCAGTGGAACGTATTTACCTAGTGATGGGTAACCTTATGGTGATGTACATATAAATTACCAGATAATAAAGTACTCATAAATACATAAACATAATAAATAGCAATAGATTAATTGTGACTGAGTGCAATGATGTGACCAATAAATAAGTAATAAACACGTGCTGGGATAAATGATAATAAAAAGTAATCCGATAAAAGATATCCAATAAAAATATTACGTATAATACGTATGAGTTAATTTTTTTTTTTGGGAGCTTATTCTTCATATATTTTTTCTTTAGTGATTTGGTTCATTTCAGTTATTTGGCTACTTTGGATGCACTTATGTATTTTTATTTATCTCTTTGCCCATAGACCTCAGTTTGGTCTTTATCTTTGTCTGGATTATTCTGATTTATCTGTCCTCGGTGATTTAACCACATTGCTGCATTCTTTGATTGTTTATGCACTTTATTCATTTCTTGGCATTATCTGATTATTGATGCACTTTATTTCTTGGCACATTTAGACCTCAGTTTGGTCTGTTATTATTTTTTCACGTTTCTTGCACTTTACATTTTATTAGTCCACAGAAGACATTTTCTCCTTATTAATTATAGACGTCACTTATTGATTCACGTTATTATTGGTTTATACATAATATTTTTATTGCATATTTTTATTGAATATCTTTTATCGGATTACTTTTTATTATCATTCATCCCAGCACGTGTTTATTACTTATTTATTGGTCACATCATTGAACTCAGTCACAATTAATCTATCGCTATTTATTATGTTTATGTATTTATGAGTACTTTAGTATCTGTTAACCACTTTCAGACCGGACCGATTCGGCACTGCGTCGCTTTAACTGACAATTGCGCGGTCGTGCGACGTGGCTCCCAAACAAAATTGACGTCCTTTTTTTTCCCACAAATAGAGCTTTATTTTGGTGGTATTTGATCGCCCCTGCGGTTTTTATTTTTTGCGCTATAAACAAAAAATAGAGCGACAATTTTGAAAAAAAATGCATTATTTTTTACTTTTTGCTATAATAAATATCCCCAAAAAATGAAAAAAAAAATGTTTTTTTATATCTCAGTTTAGGCCGATACGTATTCTTCTACATATTTTTGGTAAAAAAAAAAAAAATCGCAATAAGCAATTATTGATCGGTTAGAGCAGAAGTTATAGCGTTTACAAGATGGGGATAGTTTTATAGCATTTTTATTAATAATTTTTTTTTTTTATTAGTAATGGCGGAGATCTGCGATTTTTTTTTGTGACTGTGACATTATGGCGGACACATCGGACATTTTTGGGACCATTGTCATTTTTACAGCAATTAATGCTATTTAAATGCATTAATTCCTGTATAAATGACACTGGCAGTGAAGGGGTTAACCACAAGGGGGCAGTGTAAGGGTTAAGTATGCCTAGGGGTGTGTTTCTTACTGTGGGGGGGCGTGGCTGTCAGCTAGTGAATGCTGATCTCTGCTCCAATCACAGGGAGCAGAGATCGGCGTCACTAGTTGCTAGGCAGAACGGGGAGATGCTGTTTATCTCGGCATCTCCCCGTTCAGCCTTCCCGTGAGACGATCGCGGGGGTCCCCGCGGCGATCGAGTCCGCGGGGACCGCGATCGGACTCACGGGGGACCCGACCGGCGCGTTCCCGATGGCACGGACAGGCAGAAAGGAGGGACTTATATATACGCCCTCCTGCCTGTACGTGCCATTCTGCCGACGTATATCGTCGTGCGCCGGTCGGCAAGTGGTTAATTTATATGTACATCACTATAAGGTTACCCATCACTAGGTAAATACGTTCCACTGGAGATTTTTACAGTTAGATTATTTATTTAGGGGTTAGCGCCACATACCCCCCATTTTTATTGTCCCTGATAGACAAAGCCTACAACTCACGGATTCTACGAGCTGATGAAATGGCCACTAAAAAGACGTTTTTTTAACGTAATCATAGAAGTTGTAAAGCCATATCACAAAAAATGGCCTGGTCATGAAGGGGGGGGGGTATATCTTCCGGGGGTCAAGGGGTTAACAATAAAATATATAATTTTTATTTATTTTAATAAATTGTTTTCTGTTATTCCCTCTACAGCCGGATGGAAAAGGGGGGATGGGGTGGTGACCACACTGCTTTTGCTTAATGGCAGACAAACTGTGGTCACTGAAAGAATGGGAGCTCCTTAGCTTTGTAGTAGGTCCAGTTTTTTTTTTCTCCTTCATTAAAGTATTTTATTTTTCCAAAACAATTGCGTTTGCAAAACTGATGCGCAAATACCGTGCGACATAAAAAATTGCAACAATCACCATTTTATTCCCTAGGGTCTCTACTTAAAAAAAAAAATAATGTTTGGGGGGTTATAAGTCATTTTCTAGTAAAAAAATAAATAAATCCAGATTTAATCTTGTAAAGAAAAAGTGTCAGAAAAGCCGTGTCAGTAAGGGGTTGTTACTTGCGCTTTGTATACTGAGGATGTGTCTGGAATTTGTCTTATAAAGATTTTGTCTTTTAGTGTTACAATGTTTTTTATTATAATAATGATGATGATCTCTATGGTGTGTTTTCTTCCTATACACAGAAATTGTCAGAACTCAATAAATTCACGATGGAGAACAAAGAGGAGGAAGTCGGATCGAATACAGAACATCCGGAGGACTCGGAACCCCCGGAGCGCCCCCAGCTGGTACTGGAACAAGTGGGCGTCACCCACATGGAGGGCAACCTGAAGGTCCTGTACCCATCCAAGACCGACCTGAACCTCAGCGCTTCCTCCTTTGTGGTCCTTCCTTAGTATGAAATGTCTTCTCGTTTCCTCCAGCAACCAATCACGTCCTTCGATTGTCAGATAAGAATGACGATCGGACGCCGAGGGGTCGCTGGGAGTGAAACGAACGATTTCCGTCTGTACTGGAAATTTCTCCGCCATTTCCAGTGTTTTATCATTTCTAGAGATACACAAGGAAACCTTATTTATTTTTTATTGTCATTATTTCTTTTTTTATATGTTGGATGTTTTGTTTGCCTTTTCCTGGTGTCCAGATATATGAAATATCGCCGCCATTGTTTCTTATTGTGATATCAGCCAAAATAAACCGGCACTTCAGAAATGGTGTTTTGGTGATTTCTTGGTAATGTTATTAAGGTGTCATTCAGATGTGTGGTGGGGGGAGGGGGGCGTTGTTGGGGGCAGGTGACCCCCCTGGTACAACCCAATAAAATAGGGGCCACAACTACATGCAATGCGATCGTGGTGAGGCGGCATTTTTTAGGGTGAAAACAGATCAGGAAGTGACTACATATCACATCCTCGACACATACCAAATGCCTCTGAAAACCATTCCACAACTGGATTGCTTTTCAGAGGGGGCTGCTGCATGTATAGCAGTAGGATGAGGAATAGTGCCCCATCATTGGTGTCAGTGGGAGGAATAGTGCCCCATCATTGGTGTCAGTGGGAGGAATAGTGCCCCATCATTGGTGTCAGTGGGAGGAATAGTGCCCCATCATTGGTGTCAGTGGGAGGAATAGAGCCCCACCATTGGCATCAGTGGGAGGAATAGTGCCCCATCATTGGTGTCAGTGGGAGGAATAGTGCCCCATCATTGGTGTCAGTGGGAGGAATAGTGCCCCATCATTGGCGTCAGTGGGAGGAATAGTGCCCCATTATTGGTACCAGTGGGAGGAATAGTGCCCCATTATTGGTACCAGTGGGAGGAATAGTGCCCCATCATTGGTATCAGTGGGAGGAATGGTTTCCCATCATTGGGATGATGTTTTTTTATTTTATTAAATGGTTTTTTTTTTTAACATTTTTATTTATTTAAAAAAAAAATATTTTTTTTTTTACATTTATTTTTTCTCAGCTCAGTAGCCAATCAGCTTCAATCTTGATGCCTATTGGTTGAGTGTTGTCACTGTGACATCATTAGTGGTGGCAGTTTTTTTTTTTTTTTCCCTCAACTTAGCAGCCAATCAGCTTCAAGCTTGATGCCTATTGGTTGAGTGTTGTCACTGTGATGTCATAGTGGGAAAACAGATCAGGAAGTGACTACATATCACATCCTCGCCACATACCAAATGCCTCTGAAAACCATTCCACAACTGGATTGCTTTTCAGAGGGGGCTGCTGCATGTATGGCAGTAGGATGAGGAATAGCGCCCCATCATTGTTATCAGTGGGAGGAATAGTGCCCCATCATTGGTGTCAGTGGGAGGAATAGTGCCCCATCATTGGTGTCAGTGGGAGGAATAGTGCCCCACCATTGGCATCAGTGGGAGGAATAGTTCCCCATCATTGGTGTCAGTGGGAGGAATAGTGCCCCATCATTGGTATCAGTGGGAGGAATAGTGTCCCATCATTGGTGTCAGTGGGAGGAATAGTGCCCCATCATTGGCGTCAGTGGGAGGAATAGTGCCCCACCATTGGCATCAGTGGGAGGAATAGGTCCCCATCATTGGTGTCAGTGGGAGGAATAGTGCCCCATCATTGGTATCAGTGGGAGGAATAGTGTCCCATCATTGGTGTCAGTGGGAGGAATAGTGCCCCCATCATTGGTGTCAGTGGGAGGAATAGTGCCCCATCATTGGCGTCAGTGGGAGGAATAGTGCCCCATCATTGGCGTCAGTGGGAGGAATAGTGCCCCATTATTGGTACCAGTGGGAGGAATAGTGCCCCATTATTGGTACCAGTGGGAGGAATAGTGCCCCATCATTGGTATCAGTGGGAGGAATAGTGCCCCATCATTGGTATCAGTGGGAGGAATGGTTTCCCATCATTGTGATGATGTTTTTTTATTTTATTAAATGTTTTTTTTTTTAACATTTTTATTTAAAAAAAAATAAATTTTTTTTTACATTTATTTTTTCTCAGCTCAGTAGCCAATCAGCTTCAATCTTGATGCCTATTGGTTGAGTGTTGTCACTGTGACATCATTAGTGGTGGCAGTTTTTTTTTTTTCCCTCAGCTCAGCAGCCAATCAGCTTCAAGCTTGATGCCTATTGGTTGAGTGTTGTCACTGTGATGTCATAGTGGTGTCAGTTTTTTTTTTCTCAGCTCAGCAGCCAATCAGCTTCAAGCTTGATGCCTATTGCTTGAGTGTTGTCACTGTGATGTCATAGTGGTGGCAGTTGTCATTAGGGAGTGCACAGCTGAGATTAGCTTCATTCTCTGGTGACTGTTATAGTGAACAGATCTGTGTGCTGTGTGATAATACTAATATATATACTCAGAAGTACATTGATCTATCACAGACTTGGAATTGTTTAAGAAAACTTCCTACAAGAGTACAAACGTCATTTTTTTTCCCCGTACCGTTATGAAAGTGGAAATGACTCTGCGAAAGAGACAAACCACTTTATGCAGGCTCTTGGACATCTTCTCCAATGAAGGGATCAGCAGTTGGCTGACCTCATTTTTCCAAGATGACCAAATGGATTCCACAACCCACCACCATAGCCAAGAAGTAGTGGGTATCGACAATGATGAAATGGATTCCCCAACCCACCACCATAGCCAACTGGTGGGTACCGACAATGATGAAATGGATTCCCCAACCCACCACCATAGCCAACTGGTGGGTATCGACAATGATGAAATGGATTCCCCAACCCACAGCCAAGAAGTAGTGGGTATCGACAATGATGAAATGGATTCCCCAGCTAACCAGAGCAAAGCCATTGTAAAACTTCAGTCGCTCATCAGAGGCTATGTGGCCCGGAAACACTATAAATCGTTAATGAGAGACGAGAATCCTCCTCTGAGAACGATTAGATACTTTTCCCGGCTCCTGGACCCTGTTGACTTCCATCAGCAGATTAAGCTGAACCGGCTGAAGCATAAGTTTGCGTCGGATCTAGAAAACATCTACAAGCAGAAGGAGGAGATGAAATCCCTCAAAAATGACATCGTCTTGTTAGTAAAGGACAAAACTACTCAGCATGATCTTCTGTCCAGGTACAAAAAACTAACGAGCAAAAACAAGGACCATATCAAGGAGGCGATCACCATGGGAAGGCAGGCGTTTTATGAGGCCATAAACAACAGGGAGAAGGTGGATTCCTATGAACACCTCTTCTATTGTCTCCAGACCGACCCGACCTACCTGACTAGGCTCATTGGTCAGATGGTGTGTAACCCTCGGGATATGACAACGATGGTAGACAGATTGCTCCACAGTCTGTATAACTACGCTTCCACGCCACGAGAAGAATACTTTTTCGTGAAATTAATGGAAGCCACTCTTCGTGAGGAAGTGGAGACAAGACTTGGTGCCATTGACGATGTATTGAATGGGAAATCAACGATTTTAAATTTAATCGTGAGATTTTACACCCATCAAGCCAACTATAAGGGCCTAGTCGAGGCGCTGACACCAGCAATAAGGGAGATACTCAGTATCACAAAAAACCTTGCCATCTGTGCAACTGAGACTTCCCATGAACACCTAAAAGATTGCCATCTATCAGAAAGACTAATGGGAATAACCATTCCCGAGACCCTTCCCATTGATGAGTTCTTGATATATAATATGGCAGATAAACTTGTAGAGTCCATATTCTCCTCTGTGGACAGCATTCCTTATGGGCTGAGATACCCAACAAAGGTCCTTCAAAAATCTCTGAAAACAAAGTTTCCAGAGGAATCTGAAGATGCCGTGTTGAGGCCTGTTAGCCAGTTCCTATGTCAGTACCTCCAGCCAGTCATAGAGAAACCAGATCTCTATGGTCTCGTTGCACCAGACATGGATTTGAAATCAGTCCAGAGGGATAACCTCGTGTATGTGTCTAGGATCATCCGCCAGACCATGAAATTACTCCCTTCTAAAACATATTATGAACCTAAACGGTACATCTATATCTGCAGGACCATTCCAAGGTTCAGGAAATTCTTTCATAATGTTCTGAACGTTCCAGAGCCAGAGGAAAAATTCAACTTTAACAAGTTTGTTGAGGCTATACAGGTACCTGTGGTGAAGATCCCAGCAGAGGACATCATCTATACACATTCTCTGCTTTCTAGATATGAGAATGTTGTATTTTGTGACCCCATGGACATCGCCTGCCAAGTGTTCAAGGATATTGGACCAGTCCCTCACGTGAACGATCTTCTTGCCACGGATGCAGCTGAATATGACAAAGCAGAGGAAAGAATTAAAATCTGGCTGTATTTAAGCAGCAAATTTCCTCTACTGCCCGATTTCAATATTGAAATGGAAAACCTTATGGTTGCCACCAAAAAACTGGCCTTGGATGCGATTCGTCTGGTGCCTGGAGAAACTCTCCAAGACGTTCTGATGACGCCTATTTCACTGGCACAAGAAGAGCAGCATAGGACTCTAATGGGAGGCGCACCTTCCACCAAGACCAAAGACCCTGATTTCCTCCTGCAGATTAAATGTTACAAGATCAGTGAGAACCTGAGCACTTTACAAAACATTTGTGCATTCTCAGGAGTGAGGAACCACCAAAACTTCCTCAACCTAATCGCCCGGGAGATTAAAGAGAAGCACAAGCTGAGCCAGGAAAGAAAATCTGAGACAAGAATCATCCAGGAGACATTAAATGCACTCAGCAACATGTCTGACTATCTGCAGAACCTTGAAGACCTGTACACACAGTACTGGGGAAAGTGTGTGCTCAAAGTTCTCTGCCTCAAGAAACGAGGTGGTGAGATGTGGAATTTCCGAACTTTAGACAATGGGGGGATTACGTACAGTGCAAAAAAATTATTGAAGAAAGGAGTGATAGTGGGCACACGGGGGGAATACAGGCATCTAAAAGATGAAGTCCTCTGTATAAAATTTGTGGGTGATTTCTTTGATGTCAGTTTAGGCAGCAGAGGACACCTCCTTCCAATTGTCGATGTGCTGCGCCTTAATCATAGCAGCAATCCAACTTTGAATCTATTCCATTATGATGTTGATGCTGGCATGTTTTTATTTCTGGTCACCAAGCTTTTTAAGAAATTCAATCCACTGCGTTGTTAGACGGCTGGCAGAGGGGGGGGGGGGAGACGGCTGGCAGAAGGGGGGGGGGAGATACGGCTGGCAGAAGGGGGGGGGGAGGGGAGAGACGGTTGGCAGAGGGGGGGGGACGGCTGGCAGAGGGGGGGTGGAGGGGAGACGGCTGGCAGAGGGGGGGTGGAGGGGAGACGGCTGGCAGAGGGGGGGGTGGAGGGGAGAGATAGGCCACCAGTACATCAGGTGTGATCAATTTTTTATGATTCGCACCACAGCTTGTAGACTCTCTAACTTTCAAAGACCAAATAATATCCACTAATTTGGGTTATTTTTACCAAAGATATGTAGCAGTATAAATTTTGGCCAAAATTTATGAAGAAAAATTAATAATTTGCAAAATTTTATCACATAAACTAAGAAAAATTTGTTTTTTTTTTCACAATTTTCCGTCTTTTTTCATTTATAGTGCAAGAAATAAAAAACCCAGAGGTGATCAAATACCACCAAAAGAAAGCTCTATTTGTATGAAAAAAAAAAAGGGAAAAAAAATGAATTTGGGTACAGTGTTGCATGACTGAGTAATTGTCATTCAAAGTGAGAGAGCACCGAAAGCTGAAAATTGGTCTGGGCAGGAAGGGGGTTAAGCCCCGAACCTCTTTTTGAGATTTAAAATTTTTTTGCTAGAAAGTTACTTAGAACCCCCAAATATTATATATGT
This sequence comes from Lithobates sylvaticus, assembly GCA_028564925.1. Classification (NCBI taxonomy): domain Eukaryota; kingdom Metazoa; phylum Chordata; class Amphibia; order Anura; family Ranidae; genus Lithobates; species Lithobates sylvaticus. Next base: position 204,694,353 of record CM053035.1, on the reverse strand, counting down.
ATTTTCTTATAACACCCTAGAGAATAAAATGGAGGTCACGGCAATACTTTGTTGCATCATATTTGTGCAGCGGTCTTACAAGCGCACTTTTTTTTGGACAAAATACATTTTTTTTTTACTTAAAAAATTAGACAGCAGTAAAGTTAGCCCAATTTCTTTTTATATTATGAATGATAATGTTACGCAGAGTAAATTGATACCCAACATGTCACGCTTCAAAATTGCGCCCGCTCGTGGAATGGTGACAAACTTTGACCCTTAATCTCCACAGGCGACGTTTAAAAATTTCTACAGGTTACCTGTTTTGAATTACAGAGGAGGTCTATTGGTAGAATTATTGATCTTGCTCGATTCTCTGCCCAACTCACCGCTGTAGCCCTTGTGGAGTGAGCCCGGACACTGACGACTCCTCTGGCCTGCCAAGGACTAGGCTTCTGCAATAGCCATCCTTAACCATCTCGCTATGGTACTTCTGGAAGCTTGCTTTGCCTTTTTAATACCTAAAAACAAATAGTGCATCCGCACGTCTAAAGTCCTTCATGGCTTCCAAATAACTTCTCTCTTAACGTCCAAGGTGTGGAATTCTTCTTCTTTCCCTCCGGATTAGAGCAGAATGTAGGGAGAACCATCTCCTGAGAACGATTTTTTACTGACGCCACTTTGGGCAAAAAAAATAAGGGTCCGTTTTTAGGATAATCCTGTCTGGAAAAACCGAAAAAAAAACGTCTCCCTGATAGACAAAAAAAGGGGGGTAACAAGTGCGCTCAACCAATGCGGGTAAAATGGATGAGTGGAGAAAGCAGCCAACATATAAGTGATCTCACACTATAATGGGGTCAATAAAAATGGGGGGTATGTGGCGCTAACCCCTAAATAAATAATCTAACTGTAAAAATCTCCAGTGGAACGTATTTACCTAGTGATGGGTAACCTTATGGTAATGTACATATAAATTACCAGATAATAAAGTACTCATAAATACATAAACATAATAAGTAGCAATAGATTAATTGTGACTGAGTTCAATGATGTGACCAATAAATAAGTAATAAACACGTGCTGGGATAAATGATAATAAAAAGTAATCCGATAAAAGATATCCAATAAAAATATTACGTATAAACCAATAATAACGTGAATCAATAAGTGACGTCTATAATTAATAAGAAGAAAATGTCTTCTGTGGACTAATAAAGACTAAAGTGCACAGTGTAAAGTGCAAGAAACGTGAAAAAATAATAACAGGCCAAACTGAGGTCTAAATGTGCCAAGAAATAAAGTGCATCAATAATCAGATAATGCCAAGAAATGAATAAAGTGCATAAACAATCAAAGAATGCAGCAATGTGGTTAAATCACAGAGGACAGATAAATCAGAATACCGTATATACTCGAGTATAGGCCGACCCGAATACAAGCCGAGGCACCTAATTTTACCACAAACAACAGGGAAAACTTATTGACTCGAGTATAAGCCTAGGGTGAGAAATGCGCAGCTACTGTAAGTGGTAAAGAGGGTCAACGATGCCCATTTGCAGCCTCACTGTGCCCATGCAGATGGACACAGTTGACCAATTTGGGGCCCTGTATCTCAGGGTCACTTAGTGCTAGGAACCCCATCTTTAGATATGTTGTAGTGATAATTCCACTGGGTTGGAATACAACATTTGGGGTTCCTAGCACCAAGTGTCCCCGAGATATGGGGCCCCAAATTCGGGTCAGAAAATCTCAAGCACTTTTCTGCAGCAGAGAATGACATTTTCCGAACCGAATTTGGGGCCCCGTATCTCGGGGCCACTTAGTGCTAGGAACCCCATATTTGGATATGTTATAGTGCTAGGTCCACTGGGTCCAATTTGGGACTCCTAGACCCAAGTGGCCCCGAGATACGGGGCCCCAAAGTCGGGTTGGAAAATTTTTTTTTTTGCTGCAGAAAAGTGCTTGACTCGAGTATAAGCCGAGGGGGGCACTTTCAGCACAAAAAAATGTGCTGAAAAAACTCGGCTTATACTCAAGTATATATGGTAATCCAGACAAAGATAAAGACCAAACTGAGGTCTATGTGCAAAGAGATAAATAAAAATACATAAGTGCATCCAAAGTAGCCAAATAACTGAAATGAACCAAATCACTAAAGAAAAAATATATAAATAAGCTCCCAAAAAAAAATTAACAAATATCGTGATGCACTACAAGTCCCAGCTTGCAGTAAAAGTTGCACTGAAGCAGCAAAAGGGGTAAAAATCCCCACACAGTTCGTGTTAAAAATGAGCTTCTTGATAAGTGCAGAGAAGAAAGTTCCAAGTAATATAATATAAAATTCAGTGTGATTTCCGTGCAGATGCATAGACGTGCTCCGTGGTGTTTTCAGGGGTGCACCCTAAAGTTTCCCCCGGCCTCTCACCTCTAGTAATGGCCCCAACAGGCCTAGTAAAGCAAAGGACCTCTGGATGGTAATCCTGGTGTATACCCTGGTAATCCTCGCCCTCCTATGGACTCCTATGCATTCACCTGCCTCTCATTCTGGTCCCCAAAGTAGCTCCAAACAACACTCCAGAGGAAAGAAATCACTCCCAATTCAGGTCAGCATGTGGGGTAAGGGATAAGAAAGAAAGCGCTCCAATGTGTAGTAAAATATATATACAATATTTTAATAAAACATTTCCACTTACATAACAGTTAGTAGATGGAGGATCTTCAGGCCTGTTGGGGCCATTACTAGAGGTGAGAGGCTGGGGGGAAACTCTGGGGTGCACTTATCAAGAAGCTCATTTTTAACACGAACTGTGTGGGGATTTTTACCCCTTTTGCTGCCTCAGTGCAACTTGTACTGCAAGCTGGGACTTGTAGTGCACCGCGATATTTGTTAATTTTTTTTTTTGGGAGCTTATTCTTCATATATTTTTTCTTTAGTGATTTGGTTCATTTCAGTTATTTGGCTACTTTGGATGCACTTATGTATTTTTATTTATCTCTTTGCACATAGACCTCAGTTTGGTCTTTATCTTTGTCTGGATTATTCTGATTTATCTGTCCTCGGTGATTTAACCACATTGCTGAATTCTTTGATTGTTTATGCACTTTATTCATTTCTTGGCATTATCTGATTATTGATGCACTTTATTTCTTGGCAAATTTAGACCTCAGTTTGGTCTGTTATTATTTTTTCACGTTTCTTGCACTTTAGATTTTATTAGTCCACAGAAGACATTTTCTTCTTATTAATTATAGACGTCACTTATTGATTCACGTTATTATTGGTTTATACATAATATTTTTATTGCATATTTTTATTGGATATCTTTTATCGGATTACTTTTTATTATCATTTATCCCAGCACGTGTTTATTACTTATTTATTGGTCACATCATTGCACTCAGTCACAATTAATCTATTGCTACTTATTATGTTTATGTATTTATGAGTACTTTAGTATCTGTTAACCACTTTCAGCCCCGGACCAATTTGCAGCCAAAGGACCAGGCCCCTTTTTGCGATTCAGCACTGCGTCACTTTAACTGACAATTGCGCGGTCGTGCGACGTGGCTCCCAAACAAAATTGACGTCCTTTTTTTCCCACAAATAGAGCTTTCTGTTGGTGGTATTTGATCGCCCCTGCGGTTTTTATTTTTTGCGCTATAAACAAAAATAGAGCGACAATTTTGAAAAAAATGCATTATTTTTTACTTTTTGCTATAATAAATATCCCCAAAAAATGAAAAAAAAATGTTTTTTTATATCTCAGTTTAGGCCGATACGTATTCTTCTACATATTTTTGGTAAAAAAAAAAAAAAAAATCGCAATAAGCAATTATTGATCGGTTTGCGCAGAAGTTATAGCGTTTACAAGATGGGGATAGTTTTATAGCATTTTTATTAATAATTTTTTTTTTATTAGTAATGGCGGAGATCTGCGATTTTTTTTTTTTGTGACTGTGACATTATGGCGGACACATCGGACATTTTTGGGACCATTGTCATTTTTACAGCAATTAATGCTATTTAAATGCATTGATTCCTGTATAAATGACACTGGCAGTGAAGGGGTTAACCACAAGGGGGCAGTGTAAGGGTTAAGTATGCCTAGGGGTGTGTTTCTTACTGTGAGCAGAGATCGGCGTCACTAGTTGCTAGGCAGAACGGGGAGATGCTGTTTATCTCGGCATCTCCCCGTTCAGCCTTCCCGTGAGACGATCGCGGGGGTCCCCGCGGCGATCGAGTCCGCGGGGACCGCGATCGGACTCACGGGGGACCCGACCGGCGCGTTCCCGATGGCACGGACAGGCAGAAAGGAGGGACTTATATATACGCCCTCCTGCCTGTACGTGCCATTCTGCCGACGTATATAGTCGTGCGCCGGTCGGCAAGTGGTTAATTTATATGTACATCACTATAAGGTTACCCATCACTAGGTAAATACGTTCCACTGGAGATTTTTACAGTTAGATTATTTATTTAGGGGTTAGCGCCACATACCCCCCATTTTTATTGTCCCTGATAGACAAAGCCTACAACTCACGGATTCTACGAGCTGATGAAATGGCCACTAAAAAGACGTTTTTTTAACGTAATCATAGAAGTTGTAAAGCCATATCACAAAAAATGGCCTGGTCATGAAGGGGGGGGGTATATCTTCCGGGGGTCAAGGGGTTAACAATAAAATATATAATTTTTATTTATTTTAATAAATTGTTTTCTGTTATTCCCTCTACAGCCGGATGGAAAAGGGGGGATGGGGTGGTGACCACACTGCTTTTGCTTAAAGCGGTTCTGCACTCATTTCATTTAGTAAATCTCTTTGCCTTCCAAATCAGGCAAAGAGTACTAAATGAAATGTTTTTTTTTTTTTTTTTTTTTTACTTACCTTGTAATTGAAGACTTCCGGTCTTCTCCCTCTGCGGCGGCGGGCGGGGTCTTGCGTCGATCGTCGTCACGCCGCACTGTCTCCTGGGATCTGGTGTCATTGATCCCAGCAGTCAGTGCGGGCATCTTCCGAAATCTCGCGAGATTTCGGCCACATCTTCCGAAATCTCCCGAGATTTCGGCCGCATCTGCCGAAATCTCGTGAGATCTCGGCAGATGAGCCGTTACTGCGCACGCGCGAGTAACGGCAGTGCATGCTGGGCCATCTAAAGTCCCTGTGGGTGTTTCACATGCCCACAGGCAAGATGGCCCCCAGCACTAAAGAAGAAGACGAGGAACTTCATCGGACGAAAAACCGGCGGCGATCGAGATGGAAGATGGAACAGGTGAGTCCCCTAATAAAGGTAAGCACACTTTATATTACATCCTAAAAAAAAAAAATTATTTTCAGAGTGCAGAACCGCTTTAATGGCAGACAAACTGTGGTCACTGAAAGAATGGGAGCTCCTTAGCTTTGTAGTAGGTCCAGTTTTTTTTTTTTCCTTCATTAAAGTATTTTATTTTTCCAAAACAATTGCGTTTGCAAAACTGATGCGCAAATACCGTGCGACATAAAAAATTGCAACAATCACCATTTTATTCCCTAGGGTCTCTACTTAAAAAAAAAAAATAATGTTTGGCTGGTTATAAGTCATTTTCTAGTAAAAAAATAAATAAATCCAGATTTAATCTTGTAAAGAAAAAGTGTCAGAAAAGCCGTGTCAGTAAGGGGTTGATACTTGCGCTTTGTATACTGAGGATGTGTCTGGAATTTGTCTTATAAAGATTTTGTCTTTTAGTGTTACAATGTTTTTTATTATAATAATGATGATGATCTCTATGGTGTGTTTTCTTCCTATACACAGAAATTGTCAGAACTCAATAAATTCACGATGGAGAACAAAGAGGAGGAAGTCGGATCGGATACAGAACATCCGGAGGACTCGGAACCCACGGAGCGCCCCCAGCTGGTACTGGAACAAGTGGGCGTCACCCACATGGAGGGCAACCTGAAGGTCCTGTACCCATCCAAGACCGACCTGAACCTCAGCGCTTCCTCCTTTGTGGTCCTTCCTTAGTATGAAATGTCTTCTCGTTTCCTCCAGCAACCAATCACGTCCTTCGATTGTCAGATAAGAATGACGATCGGACGCGGAGGGGTCACTGGGAGTGAAACGAACGATTTCCGTCTGTACTGGAAATTTCTCCGCCATTTCCAGTGTTTTATCATTTCTAGAGATACACAAGGAAACCTTATTTATTTTTTATTGTCATTATTTCTTTTTTTACATGTTGGATGTTTTGTTGGCCTTTTCCTGGTGTCCAGATATATGAAATATCGCCGCCATTGTTTCTTATTGTGATATCAGCCAAAATAAAACGGCACTTCACAAATGGTGTTTTGGTGATTTGTTGGTAATGTTATTAAGGTGTCATTCAGATGTGTGGTGGGGGGAGGGGGGGCGTTGTTGGGGGCAGGTGACCCCCCTGGTACAACCCAATAAAATAGGGGCCACAACTACATGCAATGCGATCGTGGTGAGGCGGCATTTTTTAGGGTGAAAACAGATCAGGAAGTGACTACATATCACATCCTCGCCACATACCAAATGCCTCTGAAAACCATTCCACAACTGGATTGCTTTTCAGAGGGGGCTGCTGTATGGCAGTAGGATGAGGAATAGTGCCCCATCATTGGTGTCAGTGGGAGGAATAGTGCCCCACCATTGGCATCAGTGGGAGGAATAGTTCCCCATCATTGGTATCAGTGGGAGGAATAGTGCCCCATCATTGGTATCAGTGGGAGGAATAGTGTCCCATCATTGGTGTCAGTGGGAGGAATAGTGCCCCATCATTGGTGTCAGTGGGAGGAATAGTGCCCCATCATTGGTGTCAGTGGGAGGAATAGTGCCCCATCATTGGCGTCAGTGGGAGGAATAGCGCCCCATTATTGGTATCAGTGGGAGGAATAGTGCCCCATCATTGGTATCAGTGGGAGGAATAGTGCCCCATCATTGGTATCAGTGGGAGGAATAGTGCCCCATCATTGGTGTCAGTGGGAGGAATAGTGCCCCATCATTGGCGTCAGTGGGAGGAATAGCGCCCCATTATTGGTATCAGTGGGAGGAATAGTGCCCCATCATTGGTATCAGTGGGAGGAATAGTGCCCCATCATTGGTATCAGTGGGAGGAATAGTGCCCCATCATTGGTATCAGTGGGAGGAATGGTTTCCCATCATTGGGATGATGTTTTTTTATTTTATTAAATGTTTTTTTTTTTAACATTTTTATTTATTTAAAAAAAAAAAAAAAATTTTTACATTTATTTTTTCTCAGCTCAGTAGCCAATCAGCTTCAATCTTGATGCCTATTGGTTGAGTGTTGTCACTGTGACATCATTAGTGGTGGCAGTTTTTTTTATTTTTTTTTCCCTCAGCTCAGCAGCCAATCAGCTTCAAGCTTGATGCCTATTGGTTGTGTTGTCACTGTGATGTCATAGTGGTGTCAGTTTTTTTTTCTCAGCTCAGCAGCCAATCAGCTTCAAGCTTGATGCCTATTGGTTGAGTATTGTCACTGTGATGTCATAGTGGTGTCAGTTTTTTTTTCTCAGCTCAGCAGCCAATCAGCTTCAAGCTTGATGCCTATTGGTTGAGTGTTGTCACTGTGATGTCATAGTGGTGGCAGTTGTCATTAGGGAGTGCACAGCTGAGATTAGCTTCATTCTCTGGTGACTGTTATAGTGAACAGATCTGTGTGCTGTGTGATAATACTAATATATATATACTCAGTAGTACATTGATCTATCACAGACTTGGAATTGTTTAAGAAAACTTCCTACAAGAGTACAAACGTCATTTTTTTTCCCCGTACCGTTATGAAAGTGGAAATGACTCTGCTAAAGAGACAAACCACTTTATGCAGGCTCTTGGACATCTTCTCCAATGAAGGGATCAGCAGTTGGCTGACCTCATTTTTCCAAGATGACCAAATGGATTCCACAACCCACCACCATAGCCAAGAAGTAGTGGGTATCGACAATGATGAAATGGATTCCCCAACCCACCACCATAGCCAACTGGTGGGTATTGACAATGATGAAATGGATTCCCCAACCCACCACCATAGCCAACTGGTGGGTATTGACAATGATGAAATGGATTCCCCAACCCACAGCCAAGAAGTAGAGGGTATCGACAATGATGAAATGGATTCCCCAGCTAACCAGAGCAAAGCCATTGTAAAACTTCAGTCGCTCATCAGAGGTTATGTGGCCCGGAAACACTATAAATCGTTAATGAGAGACGAGAATCCTCCTCTGAGAACGATTAGATACTTTTCCCGGCTCCTGGACCCTGTTGACTTCCATCAGCAGATTAAGCTGAACCGGCTGAAGCATAAGTTTGCGTCGGATCTAGAAAACATCTACAAGCAGAAGGAGGAGATGAAATCCCTCAAAAATGACATCGTCTTGTTAGTAAAGGACAAAACTACTCAGCATGATCTTCTGTCCAGGTACAAAAAACTAACGAGTACAAACAAGGACCAAATAAAAGAGGCGATCACCATGGGAAGGCAGGCGTTTTATGAGACCATAAACAACAGGGAGAAGGTGGATTCCTATGAACACCTCTTCTATTGTCTCCAGACCGACCCGACCTACCTGACTAGGCTCATTGGACAGATGGTGTGTAACCCTCGGGATATGACTACGATGGTAGACAGATTGCTCCACAGTCTGTATAACTACGCTTCCACGCCACGAGAAGAATACTTTTTCGTGAAATTAATGGAAGCCACTCTCCGTGAGGAAGTGGAGACAAGACTTGGTGCCATTGACGATGTATTGAATGGGAAATCAACGATTTTAAATCTAATCGTGAGATTTTACACCCATCAAGCCAACTATAAGGGCCTAGTCGAGGCGCTGACACCAGCAATAAGGGAGATACTCAGTATCACAAAAAACCTTGCCATCTGTGCAACTGAGACTTCCCATGAACACCTAAAAGATTGCCATCTATCAGAAAGACTAATGGGAATAACCATTCCCGAGACCCTTCCCATTGATGAGTTCTTGATATATAATACGGCAGACAAACTTGTAGAGTCCATATTCTCCTCTGTGGACAGCATTCCTTATGGCCTGAGATACCTAACAAAGGTCCTTCAACAATCTCTGAAAACTAAGTTTCCAGAGGAAACTGAAGATGCCGTGTTGAGGACTGTTAGCCAGTTCCTATGTCAGTACCTCCAGCCAGTCATAGAGAAACCAGATCTCTATGGTCTCGTTGCACCAGACATGGATTTGAAATCAGTCCAGAGGGATAACCTTGTGTATGTGTCTAGGATCATCCGCCAGACCATGAAATTCCTCCCTGATAAAACAATTTATGAACCTAAACGGTACATCTATATCTGCAGGACCATTCCAAGGTTCAGGAAATTCTTTCATAATGTTCTGAACGTTCCAGAGCCAGAGGAAAAATTCAACTTTAACAAGTTTGTTGAGGCTATACAGGTTCCTGTGGTGAAGATCCCCGCAGAGGACATCATCTATACACATTCTCTGCTTTCTAGATATGAGAATGTTGTATTTTGCGACCCCATGGACATCGCCTGCCAAGTGTTCAAGGATATTGGACCAGTCCCCCACGTGAACGATCTTCTTGCCACGGATGCAGCTGAATATGACAAAGCAGAGGAAAGAATTAAAATCTGGCTGTATTTAAGCAGCAAATTTCCTCTACTGCCCGATTTCAATATTGAAATGGAAAACCTTATGGTTGCCACCAAAAAACTGGCCTTGGATGCCATTCGTCTGGTGCCTGGAGAAACTCTCCAAGACGTTCTGATGACGCCTATCTCACTGGCACAAGAAGAGCAGCATAGGGCTCTAATGGGAGGCGCACCTTCCACCAAGACCAAAGACCCCGATTTCCTCCTGCAGATTAAATGTTACAAGATCAGTGAGAACCTGAGCACTTTACAAAACATTTGTGCATTCTCAGGAGTGAGGAACCACCAAAACTTCCTCAACCTAATCGCCCGGGAGATTAAAGAGAAGCACAAGCTGAGCCAGGAAAGAAAATCTGAGACAAGAACCATCCAGGAGACATTAAATGCACTCAGCAACATGTCTGACTATCTGCAGAACCTTGAAGACCTGTACTCACAGTACTGGGGAAAGTGTGTGCTCAAAGTTCTCTGCCTCAAGAAACGAGGTGGTGAGATGTGGAATTTCCGAAATTTAGACAATGGGGGGATTACGTACAGTGCAAAAAAATTATTGCAGAAAGGAGTGATAGTGGGCACACGGGGGGAATACAGGCATCTGAAAGATGAAGTCCTCTGTATAAAATTTGTGGGTGATTTCTTTGATGTCAGTTTAGGCAGCAGAGGACACCTCCTTCCAATTGTCGATGTGCTGCGCCTTAATCATAGCAGCAATCCAACTTTGAATCTATTCCATTATGATGTTGATGCTGGCATGTTTTTATTTCTGGTCACCAAGCTTTTTAAGAAATTCAATCCACTACGTCGTTAGACGGCTGGCAGAGGGGGGGGAGGGGAGACGGCTGGCAGAGGGGGGGAGGGAGGGGAGACGGCTGGCAGAGGGGGGGAGGGGAGACGGCTGGCAGAGGGGGAGGGAGGGGAGACGGCTGGCAGAGGGGGGAGGGAGGGGAGACGGCTGGCAGAGGGGGGAGGGAGGGGAGACGGCTGGCAGAGGGGGGAGGGAGGGGGGGGGAGACGGCTGGCAGAGGGGGGAGGGAGGGGAGACGGCTGGCAGAGGGGGGAGGGAGGGGAGACGGCTGGCAGAGGGGGGGGGGGGGGGGAGACGGCTGGCAGAGGGGGGAGGGGGAAGAGGGAAGAAAAAAGGGGGGGGGGGTTGGTTTAGGAATTAAACCAGGTACAGATGTCTGACAGACTCTTGTCAGTACAAAGCAGGTTAAACAGATGAGCGCAGTGATAGGAGGTGAAAATAGTAGTGTATGGTAAAGCTATAATCCAGCTGGTTAAGGACATCAAGGACCAACGAGGTCCATATGACTAATTAAAAGTGTGAAAACCAGAAAAATGCGAGAAAAGTTGAAGTGTTTGCAAATAATGATGACCAGAAGGGATTATATACAACAAAACCAGAACGTGGGCCTTGACTATATTCTTATAATATTTGTTTATGCTATTTTAAATTTTGTTTGGTCAATTCTTACCCTGAATTGATACTTGTAGACACATTTGACATTTGTTGAACATGGATGTTCTAGGCACAGCCTGCTCAGGCTTCATGAGTAAAATACAAACATCATGTTTACTACCAGTAAATCGGATGAAGAGATAAAAACATTTCTTGATCGGATGTACAATCTATTAAAACGCAAATCTCATCTCCACTGGCATTTAGAATATTTCAAACAATACATCAAGGAAGAAACTTGCCCAATGGGCCTAAGGATCCAGCTTTCTCCCACCATTAAAGATCCATCTCCTCCTTTCAAAACTGCTTGGGAGAAAATCTTAACCCATTGCAGTTTAGAATTAATGGACACACTCATATCACAGTATTCGCTGGATATGATCACACTTGACGGTGAAATCAATAGGCTTAAAGCGGTGTTTCAGCTTAATAAAAAAAATAAAAAATTTAAAAGTCAGCAGCTAAAAAGTCGCTGCTGACTTTTAATAAGTACACTTACCCTCCCAGGGCGCCCGCGATGTCGTTCGTGGAGGCCGAGATGTCCCTCGGCGATCCGGATCCAGCTCCGCCATCCTCAGTAAGGGAAACGGCTTCCCGTTTCCTACTGCGCATGCGCGAGTCGGATTTGTGAATGGGGAATGCGATGTGTTGTGGGACACCGTTCCCATAACACACCGCGCCCCATTCACTAGAAGACGGAAGGAGAGAAGATCACCGCGGCGCTGGAGGAGGCAGATTAGGATGATCTGCCTAGCAACAACCATTTCTGGTAAGTAAAATAAATATATACCGTATTTATCGGCGTATAACACGCACTTTTTCCCCCTAAAAATCGGGGGAAAGTCGTGGGTGCGTGTTATACGCCGATACCCCCAAAAAAAAAAATTCAAAAATGGCAAAAATGGCGAGCGCCGCCAAAAAATAGCGAGCGCCGCCGAAAAAAAACCGAGGCGCGGCCGAAAAAACCCGAAGCCGCGCCGCAATAGACCGAGCAGACTGTTCGGCTCTACTCGG
>CM053035.1:204527240-204677240 GCA_028564925.1 Lithobates sylvaticus | reverse complement strand
GGGGGGGGTGTGATGGGATTTGTAGTCAGGGTGGGATGATGGGACTTGTGGTCCTCCGGGGGGGTGATGGGACTTGTGGTCAGGGTGGGATGATGGGACTTGTAGTCAGGGTGGAGGGGGTGATGGGACTTGTAGTCAGGGTGGGATGATGGGACTTGTAGTCCTCCAGGGGGGTGATGGGACTTGTAGTCAGGGTGGAGGGGATGATGGGACTTGTAGTCAGGGTGGAGGGGGATGATGGGACTTGTAGTCCTCCGGGGGGGGGGTCACACCTGTCCGGGGCCCAGTAGCAGGACACACACTCCCTCCTCGGCCAGCACGGCGGACATGGAGGGGGTCGGGCTCTCCTGGGAGGTGGATGGCCGGGACTCGGCGCTCTCCGGGCCGCTCATCTTCTTCCTCCTCTTCGCTCCGGCATGTCGGGCCCGCTGTGCTCGGCTCTTCCCCGGGCGGACCTTCAGGACGGCCCCGGACCGGGCGGGGAACATCCGGGGATCCATCTCTCTCTGTGAGGAGGAGACACTCCGTGCTTTCCCGCTCCCGCTCTACGCCACGAAGACCCGCCCCTCCGCCCCAGCGTCGGGACGTACAACGCGGCGTGAGATCGGGGTCACGCTGCAAAGTGGCGCTCCAGTCTACAGCCCGATATTCGGTCTCGCGAGATCTCATGTCAGGTGACCTCCAGAAGTCACACGGGGCGTCCCGCCGCTGGCCGCCATCTTGGTTGTGGCAAAGTGTATGTTGAAATCCCCGCTGTCTCGGCCGCGGTACCGGGAATGTTATCCTCTTACAAGATATATTTATCCCTGCTCTGGTCTACAAGCCCGCTGGAAAGGAGCCGGGCTGCGGGTTTCACGTGGACAATGGAGAACGGGCGCCATCTTGGTTGTGGCAGCCATGTTGGCAGTGGTAGCAAATCTCTGAGGGAGAGTCATATATATATTTTTTAATTATTAAACTAAAGTGAAGGGCATGGAGGTGTCTGGGTGTTCCGTGTTTTACAACATTTCCATGGTCTATTTACAGCTGAGGAGGGGGTGAGGCCTACTCGGTGAGGGTTTGCAGCGCTGTGGCGGTATGTCAGAAGGGCCACATACAACCCGTACAGCTCCCGGCGTCCGGTCTGCGTGTCACCAGAACCGCCAGCCTTGGAATAAGCGGTCAGGGCTCATCCATTTAAGGGATCACCCTCCGAAAAGCAATGTGCAGCAGATCACTTTTCAGAGGGCTTTTGACAGCGGAGGAGTCCGCACGTTCAGATCACAATAACACATTGGGCGGGATTCCTCCATCCACAGGCCCCAATCACACCTGTGTGCTCCAGGAATGCACGCAAACTAGGGTTGCCACCTGTCCGGGATTCACCTGGACAGTTCGGGTCTGGAATCTTGTGTTCGGGTTTCAGACCACCTGCAACCCGGACACATTATTCAGACCAGACTATGGCCTCCCAGCAGGGTTGTTGGCTGCAGTTGTGTAAGCAGAGAGTGTCTTACACTCTCTTTCACAGTGCCCAAAGCCAACACTAACAATTACCCCTCCTCCCCCCCCCCCCCCCAGAAAGGGCTCGATCTGCTCCTTTTCCTCCCCCCTACCCCTCTGTGTCTGCCCACACTCCAATCCCCAGCGCTGGGCCTCAGAAAAGGAAAGTGGGGGTCAGAAATTTGAAGTCCAGCAGCCTCAGATACATCTGGATGAGAGGTGCTGACTGCAAAGGGGTGAGTGAGCTCACCATCCATCCCTGCTTGTGAATGAAGTCTCCCCCCTTCTCTCTCTTGCCTCTGAGTGAGTACACTAAGGGAAATCAGGGTTCTCAGAGCACTCCTTACATCAGAGTTCCCCTTTATACCAGAGGCCACAGTGTTCCCCCTTACATCAGAGTCTTCTCCGTACATCAGAGTTCTCAGTGTTCCCCCTTAAATCAGGGTTCCCAGAGCATCCCTTATGTCAGAGTCCCCAGAGTTCTCCTTTACATCAGAGTCTACAAAGTCCCCCCTTAGGCTGCTTTCACACTGGGGCGATTTGCAGGCGTTATTGCGCTAAGAATAGCGCCTGCAAAACCGACCCGAAACAGCTGTTGCTGTTCCTTCAGTGTGAAAGCCCGAGGGCTTTCACACTGAAGCGGTGCGCTTGCAGGACGCTCAAAAATGTCCTGCAAGCCGCATCTTTGGCTCGCTATAGGAGCGGTATATTTACCGCTCCTATAGCGCCCGGTCCCATTGAAAACAATGGGGGAGCGCGCCGAACCCGCCCGCAAAACGCCGCTGAAAGCAGCCTTACAGTGTAAGGGAACTCTGTGGATTCAGATGTAAAATGGGACTCTGTGGACTCTGATGTAAAGGGGGACTCTTATGATTAATTTAATTTGATTAGAAATGTTATTTAATTGCAAAATATATGTATAGTTTATACTATATAAAAAAATTGCTGTGCGCCGCTAAAGAGTTTCGGGTTTGACTTGAAAAAAAGGTGGCAACCCTAAGGCCCTTTTCACACTGGGGCGTTTTTTCAGGCGGTACAGCACTAAAAATAGCGCCTGAAAAACCCCGCGGCTAAAACAACGGTAAAGCAGCGCTAAATATAGCGCTGCTTTACCGTCGCCGCGGCTCCCCGCCCCAGTGTGAAAGGGGCCTAACGCAAACGCGTTCCCGGATACACATGGAAAACGCTCATCACGTTTCTGGAGCCATTGTCACCCCCAAACACAGCGAGAAGACGCGATCGCTGCCCAAATAAAGGGGCAGGAGCTACTTTGGGGCATTTGATGTGTGCAGAGAGGACCAATCAAATAAATGGGCCGTCCTATGATGTCACAGAAAATACAAACGCACAGAGGTGTGACCGGGGGCCATAGAGAGGGCGAAGGGAGAACAATCAACAAGACGCACACATTTGGACGTTATTTGTAAATAAAATGTTGAATATTAAACTTTACTAACCACTTCCTGGTCACGCTATAATAGATTTACTTAGGGTTGCCACCTGTCCAGGATTCACCCGGACAGTTCGGGTTTGGAATCCTGTGTCCGGGTTTAGGCATGTCTGAAACCCGGACACATTTTTTAGACTGGACTATGGCTTCCCAGCAGGGTTGCTGGTTGCAGTTGTCTCAGCTGTTACTCTTTCACACTGCCCAAAGCCAGCACTAACAAACCACCCCCCCCCCCCCAACACATACAGATGGGAGAGGAGAGAGGGCTCGATCTGCACCTCTTCCCTCCACCCCTACTCCTGTTTGTCTGCCCACACTCCAATCCCCGGCACTGTGCCTCAGAAAAGGAAAGTGGAGGCCGGAAATCTGAAGTCCAGCAGCCTCAGATCCATCTGGATGAGAGGTGCCGACTGCCAAGGGGTGAGTGAGCTCACCATCCATCCCTGTCTGTGATTGAAGTCTCCCCCCTTCTCGTAAGTACATATATACAGTATCTCACAACAAGTAAGTACACCCCTCACATTTTTGTAAATCTTTTCTTCTATCTTTTCATGTGACAACACTGAAGAAATGACACTTGTCTACAATGTAAAGTAGTGAGTGTACAGCTTGTATAACAGTGTAAATTTGCCGTCCCCTCAAAATAACTCAACACACAGCCATTAATGTCTAAACCGCTGGCAACAAAAGTCAGTACACCCCTAAGTGAAAATGTCCAAATTGGGCCCAAAGTGTGAATATTTTGTGTGGCCGCCATTATTTTCCAGCACGGCCTTAACCCTCTTGGGCATGGAGGTCACCAGAGCTTCACAGGTTGTCACTGGAGTCCTCTTCCCCTCCTCCATGATGACATCACGGAGCTGGTGGATGTTGGAGACCTTGCGCTCCTCCACCTTCCGTATGAGGATGTCCCACAGATGATCAATAGGGTTTAGGTCTGGAGACATGCTTGGCCAGTCCATCACCTTTACCCTCAGCTTCTTTAGCAAGGCAGTGGTGGTCTTGGAGGTGTGTTTGGGGTGGTTATCATGTTGGAATACTGCCCTGCGGCCCAGTCTCTGAAGGGAGGGGATCATGCTCTGCTTCAGTATGTCACAGTACATGTTGGCATTCATGGTTCCCTCAATGATCTGTAGCCCCCCAGTGCCGGCAGCACTCATGCAGCCCCAGACCATGACACTCCCACCACCATGACACTCCCACCACCATGACACTCCCCCCACCATGACACTCCCCCCACCATGACACTCCCACCACCATGACACTCCCACCACCATGCCTGACTGTAGACAAGACACACTTGTCTTTGTCCTCCTCACCTGGTTGCCCCCACACACGCTTGTCACCATCTGACACCAAATACGTTTATCTTGGTCTCATCAGACCACAGGACATGGTTCCAGTAATCCATGTCCTTAGTCTGCTTGTCTTCAGCAAATTGTTTGTGGACTTTCTTGTGCATCATCTTTAGAAGAGGCTTCCTTCTGTGACGACAGCCATGCAGACCAATTTGATGCAGTGTGCGGCGTATGGTCTGAGCACTGACAGGCTGACCCCCCACCCCTACAACCTCTGCAGCAATGCTGGCAGCACTCATACGTCTATTTCCCAAAGACAACCTCTGGATATGACGCTGAGCACGTGACCTCAACTTCTTTGGTGGACCATGGCGAGGCCTGTTCTGAGGGGAACCTGTCCTGTTATATCGCTGGATGGTCTTGGCCACCGTGCTGCAGATCAGTTTCAGGCAATCTTCTTATAGCCTAGGCCAGTGATGGAGAACCTTGGCCCCCCCAGATGTTTTGGAACTACATTTACCATGATGCTCAACTACACTGCAGAGTGCATAGGCATCATGGGAAATGTAGTTCCAAAACATCTGGGGTGCCAAGGTTCGCCGTCACTGGCCTAGGCCATCTTTATGTAGAGCAACAATTTTTTTTTCAGATCCTCAGAGAGTTCTTTGCCATGAGGTGCCATGTTGAACTTCCAGTGACCAGTATGAGAGAGTGAGAGCGATAACACCAAATTTAACACACCTGCTCCCCATTCACACCTGAGACCTTGTAACACTAACGAGTCACATGACACCGGGGGAGGGAAAATGGCTAATTGGGCCCAATTTGGACATTTTCACTTAGGGGTGTACTGACTTTTGTTGCCAGCGGTTTAGACATTAATGGCTCAGTGTGTTGAGTTATTTTGAGGGGACGGCAAATTTACACTGTTATACAAGCTGTACACTCACTACTTTACATTGTAGACAAGTGTCATTTCTTCAGTGTTGTCACATGAAAAGATAGAAGAAAAGATTTACAAAAATGGCACCTATCAGTGCTGCATATCAGTTCTGCCTATCAGTGCCCATAAGTGCTGCATATTAGTACCTCCGTTATCAGTGCCGCCTCATCACTGCCCATTAGTGCAGCCTAATCAACGCACATCAGTGAAGGAGAAAATTTACCTGTTTCCTTTCCGCTCCTGTTGTATTTTATTATATTTTAACAATGGGACACCCTCCCCTGCATTATTGAACACTAATAAAAGTTTTTGGATAGAGATATACCGTATTTATTGGCGTATAACACGCACCGGCGTATAACACGCACCCCAAGTTTAGGAGGGCATTTTAAGGAAAAAAAGTTTTAGGAGGGAAGTTTAGGGAAAAAAAAACAACTTACATTTAAGCGTCATTGCAGCCTTGCCCAGCGTCACTGTAGCTTGCCCAGCGTCATTGCAGCCTTGCCCAGCATCATTGCAGCCTTGCCCAGCGTCACTGTAGCTTGCCCAGCGTCATTGCAGCCTTGCCCAGCGTCATTGCAGCCTTGCCCAGCGTCATTGCAGCCTTGCCCAGCGTCATTTGCAGCCTTGCCCAGCGTCATTTGCAGCCTTGCCCAGCGTCATTGCAGCCTTGCCCAGCGTCATTGCAGCCTTGCCCACCGTCATTGTAGCTTGCCCAGTGTCATTGCAGCCTTGCCCAGCGTCATTGTAGCTTGCCCAGCATCATTGCAGCCTTGCCCAGTGCCATTTTAGCTTGCCAGCGTCATCTTCATTCTTTTCCTGGTTTAAATTTCCCGCCGCCGAGACGCTGTCGCGTGCGCCGCCGAAAAAAACCCGAAGCACGGCCGAAAAAGAACGAAGTGCCCCCGGAAGAAGCCGAGCCGACTCGGACGGCTAAGCTCGTGGTCCCGCCTCCCTGCTGTTTCCGGAGCGAGCGCAGGGAGGCGGGACTACGAGCAGAGCCGAACAGTCTGCTCGGCTTTTTCCGGGGGCGCTTCGTTCTTTTTCGGCCGCGCTTCGGGTTTTTTTGGCAGCGCTCGCTATTTTTCAGCTGCGCTTGCCTTTTTTGTCATTTTTTTTGGGGGTATCGGCGTATAACACGCACCCCCGACTTTCCCCCGATTTTAAAAGTGCGTGTTATACGCCGATAAATACGGTACTTTCATTAATAATGAATATACGGGTGTCAGTAGTCCGTCTCAACCCTCGCCCAGAGTGGGGGGTTTACAGTTTCTGTTGACCTGCTTTGTTTTCTTACCTTTCCACCAACATTTAAATGCATGGTCTAGGTCATTTGCCTTTTTTTTTCTGTTCTGTAAATCTTCCGTACAGGGTTTATGCAAGGTGGGGTTTGCATGACGGTATATGTTATGTAACATATGGATTGTGCAATGGAGCACCAGAATGCCATAAATACTGAACCTCCTATCTGTTCTATCATATATGAATGTATAAATCTCCATACAATATTCAAATAAAAAGTATGCATTAGCTGAAAAATTTATTAAAATATTTAAAATATATATATTTAAAAAAGTTCTTAAAAATTAAATCTTTAATTTACTTCAGTATAATTTCATTTTTTAATGACAGACTTTGCAGGAATTAAAATCATCACGCCGGTTTAGTCATTTCAGTAATTAATAAAAATATTTAAGATATAAAAAAAAATATATATATATATATATATATATATAAATATATATATATATATATTTTATATATATATATATATATATTTATATATATATATATATATATATATATATATATATATATATTAAAAAATGTTCTTAAAAATAAATATTTAATTAACATCAGTATTATTATTATTTTTTATTTTTATTTTTTTAATGATGGACTTTGCAGGAATTAAAATCATCACTCCGGTCTAGTAATTTCAGTAAGTACTTAAAATATTTAAGATATAAAAATATATATATTAATTTCAGTATTATTATTATTTTTTTTTTTAATGATGGACTTTGCAGGAATTCAAATCATCACTCCAGTCTAGTCATTTCAGTAAGTACTTTTTTTTTTTTGTGCTTCAGTAAAAGCTCATTTCAAACACTAATGCCGCGTACACATGGTCGGAATTTTCGATGGGAGCTTTTCATCGGATTTTCCGACCGTGTGTATGCCCATCGGTCTCTTTCTGTCGGAATTTCCGACGGACTTTGGATTGAGAACCTGTTCTTAATTTTTCCGACGGAAAACCTTTCTATCGGATTTTCCGATCGTGTGTATGCAATTCCGACACGCAAAATTCCGACGCATGCTCGGAAACAATTCGACGCATGCTCGGAAGCATTAAACTTCCCTTTTATAGTGCAGTCGAACGTGTTGTATGCCGCTGTGTTACTGACCGTCGGAATTTGGTGTGACTGTGTGTAGGCAAGACAGTTTGAGCGAAATTCCGTCGGAATTCCGACGGGAAAACCATCAGAGCTTTTTCCGACGAGAATTCCGACCGTGTGTACGCGGCATAACTCCGTACAAAAAATAATGGTCATTCTGTTTTTTTTTTTTTTTTTAAATAAGCGCCTGAAAGAAGCTGCAACTGCAATCCCAATGTGAAAGCCCGAGTGCTTTCACACTGAGGCGCTGCGCTGGCAGGGCGTCAGAAAAAGTCCTGCCAGCAGCTTCTTTGCAGCACTTTTGGAGCGGTGAATACACCGCTCCTAAAGCGCCTCTTCCCATTGAAATCAATGGGAAACGCCTGAAAAGTGCTTGTAGCAGCATCGCTTTGTGGGCGCTTTTAACCCTTTTTTGGCCACTAGCAGGGGTTAAAAGCGCCCCACTAGCGCTCGAAAAGCGCTGGTAAAGCGGCGCTTTACGAGCGTTTTTCGGGCGCTGGCAGTGTGAAAGGGCTCTTAAAGCACTTGAGTTTTCACATTGGAATTGCAGATGAGGCTTCTTTCAAGCGTTTTACAGGTGCTTTTTTTAACGCTAAAGCGCCTGAAAAACGCCCCAGCGTGAAAGGGGCCTAAGACCCCTTTCACACTGGGCGTTTTTCAGGCGCTTTAGCGTTAAAAAAAGCGCATGTAAAGCGCTTGAAAGAAGCCGCAACTGCAATCCCAATGTGAAAACCCAAGTGCTTTAAGAGCCCTTTCACACTGCCAGCGCCCCGAAAAACGCTGGTAAAGCGCTGCTTAAACTAGCGGTGCTTTACCAGCGTTTTTCGAGCGCTAGTGGGGCGCTTTTAACCCCCGCTAGTGGCCAAATTATTATTATACACGGTTTATATAGCGCCAACAATTTATGCAGCGCTTTGCAATGTATAGAGGGTCAACACAATTACAGTACAGTTCTATACAAAAGGTACAGGAGGGCCCGGCTCGTAGAGCTTACATTCTAAAGGGAGGGGGTGGTGGTACAAAAGGTAATAAAGGGTAAAATAAAGGGTTAAAAGCCCCCACAAAGCGCCACTGCTAAAAGCGCTTTGCAGGTGCTTTTCAGGTGTTTTTCAGGCGCTTCCCATTGATTTCAATGGGAAGGGGCGCTTTAGGAGCGGTGTATTCACCGCTCCAAAAGCGCTGCAAAGAAGCTGCTTGCAGGACTTTTTTTGACGCCCTGCCAGCGCAGCGCCTCAGTGTGAAAGCACTCGGGCTTTCACATTGGGATTGCAGTTGCAACTTCTTTCAGGCGCTTTACAGGCGCTTATTTTAACGCTAACGCACCTGAAAAACGCCTGAAATACGCCCCAGTGGTGCTTTACAGGCGCTAATTTTAACGCTAAAGCGCCTGAAACAACGCCATAGTGTGAAAGGGGTCTCAGTGTGAAAGCAAATACTGTAAGTGGCCCATTGGTAGCCATTTTTTCGACTCCTATAATGGATTTGATATTTGAATAAAAGCCAGTTTAATCCAAAACTGATATTCCAGTCTTTCATTGTTGCTAGAAGAAGGAAGCTTCTTTGCTTTTTATACATAGCACCCCGATGACCCCCAGAGGCATAAAAGGGGCACCCAGTGACCAGGGCCGGGACAAGGGGTGGGCAGGAGGGGCAGCTGTGAGGTGGGGGGGGGCACCACAAGGAGAGGAGATTGGGGGGAGGGATTTGCGTTGAGGAGAATTTGGGGATTGGCAGGGGGTATGTATTCTTCTAGAAGGGCAAATTTGGTAGTGAGTTGGGGGTATTTTTGTTGGGATGGGGATGGATGAAGAGGATTTGAGGTGTTAGTGCTATCAAAGTAATATGGAAGAGGGGAAATCGTTTTTTTGTTGGGGGCGGGGGGGGAGTTGGTGCTAGTAGGGATGATTGGATGGTGTTTGTACTAGGGGAAGTTGGTGTGGGGGGGGATTTGTGCTAGGATGGGGGAGGGAAATTTGTGTTGGAAGAGGGGAGGGGTTTGGAGTGGGGGTAGTAGATTAGTGCTAGGAGGGGGATTTTTTTTTGTTTGTGCTGGAGGCAGGCATATACAGAGAGAGAGGATTTGAGCTGGGGGTGGGGCAAAGATTTGTGCTGGGAGGGGGAATTTTAGCAGGGGGGCAGATTTGTACTGGATGGAGGGGGAATTTATGCTTAGGGGTTGAGCATGCAGATTTATACTCAAATGTTTGTGTTTTTTTTGAGGGAGGGGATTTTCGCTGACACATAATGCTCCTACATCTTGGGGGGGGGGGGGTGCAATGTATGCCCTGGGCTCTAGATGACCTTGTCCCGGCACTGCCAGTGACAGGGCAGGCTAGCATTTACACTAATGCCCCTACACACGGTCGGACTTTCTGACGGCAAATGTGCGATTGGAGCTGGTTGTCGGAAGTTCCGACCGCGTGTAGGCTCCATCTAAATTTTTCCATTGGAAATTCCGACATTACAGTTCAGTAAAGGTGAAAGGACCTTTAAGTAGAAACCAATGTTCTCTAGCAGCATCAGTGATCCTTCAGATGATCCTTCAGCTTCTCTGTGAGTACCTTGTCCATAGGATCTCCAGTTTTGTTACTCCATCCAAGCATGACCTTCCACCTTCCAGGCCCCCGAGGACCTCCAGCGGCAAGACCACTTAGGACAGCCAGGCTTCCATAAAATACTACAAGGTTTTGCACATGCCCGAGCATCCTAGGCCCCAGGCCTAGCTGAATAGCAGAGCTCATACACCCTCCCCAGGCTGAAGCCTGAGGGTAAGAGCAGCGGCGGTGCGTCCATAAAGGGCGCAGGAGCGCCGTCCCCCCCTCTACTGTCACTCGCTCTCTCACATAGATAGATTCATGCATTGCATGAATCTATCTATGGTCGCCGCTGCCGCCCCCCCCCTATTCATGTGCCCGGCCCCTTGTCGGGCGACGGGCATATGAATTACAGTGGCGGGGTTTCTTTGGAAACGCCTGATTAGAGCAATAGGCTCAAATAGGCTTCCTGATTAGAGCCATGGGCTTCCAAAAGGGTAAACAGCGGGCGCACTGCTGTGCGTTCGCTGATTACTCGTTGGTGTGTTAGAGAACCGAATACATCGCTTTCCTAACACTGACCTGCCTCACAGCCAATCAGGTTGCTCAGGTCTGGTTACCTGTCACATGATTGGCTGAAACAAGAGGCGCCGCTATTGGACGCCTGACGGGAGGAGAGGACGGGAGAAGAAGTGCAGGAGACGCATGAAGGACCCGCTCGTTGCCGTCACCCGCTGCCCTACAAGACAGGGTAAGTGCGGGGCAGAAGGCAAGCGGGCGGGGGCACACTGTCACACTGGCAGCATTGGGCACACTGTCACACTGGCAGCATTTGACACACTGGCAGCATTGGGCACACTGGCAGCATTTGGCACACTGGCAGAATTTAATGGGCACGCTGGCAGCATTGGGCACACTGGCAGCATTTGGGCACAGTGGCAGCATTTGGCACAGTGGCAGCATTTGATGGGCACACTGGCAGTGTTTGATGGCACAGTGGCTGCGTTTGATGGGCACAGTCCCAGCATTTGATGGCACAGTGGCAGCATTTGATGGGCACAGTGGCAGCGTTTGATGGGCACAGTGGCAGCTTTTGATGGCACCGTTGCAGCGTTTGATGGCACAGTGGCTGCAATTGATGGCACAGTGGCAGCGTTTGATGGCACAGTGGCTGCAATTGATGGCACAGTGGCTGCAATTGATGGCACAGTGGCAGCGTTTGATGGCACAGTGGCTGCGATTGATGGCACAGTGGCAGCATTTGATGGCACCGTTGCAGCGTTTGATGGCACAGTGGCTGCAATTGATGGCACAGTGGCTGCAATTGATGGCACAGTGGCAGAGTTTGATGGCAAAGTGGCTGCATTTCATGGGTCCTTTTGTTCAAATTTTTTTCAGTTTGTTTGCGCCCCCCCCAAAATATTTTAGCACCAGCCGCCACTGGTAAGAGTTTGATGGGCACAGTCCCAGCATTTGATGGCACAGTGGCAGCATTTGATGGGCACAGTGGCAGCGTTTGATGGGCACAGTGGCAGCTTTTGATGGCACCGTTGCAGCGTTTGATATCACAGTGGCTGCAATTGATGGCACAGTGGCAGCGTTTGATGGCACAGTGGCTGCAATTGATGGCACAGTGGCAGCGTTTGATGGCACAGTGGCTGCAATTGATGGCACAGTGGCTGCAATTGATGGCACAGTGGCAGCGTTTGATGGCACAGTGGCTGCAATTGATGGCACAGTGGCAGCGTTTGATGGCACCGTTGCAGCGTTTGATGGCACAGTGGCTGCAATTGATGGCACAGTGGCTGCAATTGATGGCACAGTGGCAGAGTTTGATGGCAAAGTGGCTGCATTTCATGGGTTCTTTTTCAAATTTTTTTCAGTTTGTTTGCGCGCCCCCCCCCCCCCAAAATATTTTAGCACCAGCCGCCACTGGTAAGAGCTTTCATTAAGTCAGCCTTAAATATTTATACCTTGCCTTCGCTTGCACCACTGGCATTAAAAACCTCCTAGTGGTTTGCCATAGGGAACATAAATATTTATAAGACAGCGCTCCTGTGACCAGTGTGTGAGAGCGCAGAAGACACTATTCTTGAGCTTGTACCGCGTACCACCCGGCTACATTACATTTGGACAGTCACTCCCGCTTAGCTCCGGCCATTTAGGCCATTAAAGTTCATGTGCGTGCAAAGGCAGGCGTCCCAATACTTTTGGTGATATAGTGTAGCTTTCTTGAATTTAAATTGACGCAGGTCTGTGTCTACAGCCAAATATCTCCTTAATTCACTCTTAAACTCTTCTTTGAAAACCTACGCAGTGTTTTTGGATGCCATTTGCCTCTGTGGAACGCCTCCCTATTCCCGTTGCTATGGAAGGCGAAAGCTTGCGCATATTCAAATAAAGCTATGCTGATTTTGTGGAAGGACGACCGATTTATCACATAGATTTGTCATCCACAGCAAAGCAAAACTCATCCTATAAATAGACCGTGCGTCCGGAAACGTACTCAGTATCGGAAGACGCCACGCCGACCACCATGAATATGATGTTGGGGGTGCACTTCTTCTATTTGGTTTTTCAGCTCGCCCATGCCTCGAACTGCGGAGAAACGAGAGATGATGTGGAATTCAGTTCGCCTGGAGATTTCATCCTCGGAGGTTTATTCACGGTCCACAATGCAGGCGTCTCCGTACGATCCGCCCCTCTGATTGACATTTGTGAAAGGTTAGAACGTTTTCACTTTGTTTGGACTTTCATGGCAACTCTAATGCCCCGTACACACGATCGGACATTCCGACCACAAAATCCATCAGATTTTTTCCAACGGATTTTGTCCGAGACTGGTGTTGCACACACACGGTCGCACAAAGTTGTCGTAAAATCCGATCGTTCCGAACGAGGTGACGTATAAAACGTACGACGGGACTACGTAGAGGCCAGTAGCCAATAGATTTCATCTCCAAATTTCTTCTGAGCATGCGCGGCACTTTGTGCGTCAGAATTCTATACACACGATCAGAAAAAGTCAGATCGGATTTTGTTGTTGGAAAATTTTTAGATCCTGCGCTCAAATTTTTTCCGACGGAAAAAGCCTGCTAGAGCCCACACACGATCGGATTTTCCGACAACATAATCCGATCTGACTTTTTCCATCGGAATATCCGACCGTGTGTACGGGGCATAAATCCTCATATTGAAAAACTGACTTTGAGAGGATGGGAATGAGATCATCCACTGATATGTATGACTTTAATCACTTGACCTCCATTTTGTTTTTATGTTCGTTTCTGTTCGTTTCCGTTGATTTGTAACGATTCGTATTTTGTAAGAGTTATTTTTTCGTTGATTCGTTTTTCCGTTAGTTTAATTTTCGTTTATTTGAAATTCGGACGCATTCGTATTTTCGTGGATTTAGTTACATTCGTACTTTCGTTAGATTGATTTATTCGTACTTTCATAACATTGTTTTCGTAGATTCGTAATCGGAGCATAATTCATAATTTTATGTAATGTGTATGCTATTATTAAGTTCAATCCATTCGAGGCACGTTAAGCAGCGCCATTGTAAGGGACACTACCCTTTGTTTCCCTTGTTGGGAAAATTACCAATTCAACAAAAAAAAAAAGTTACGAATGTACGAATTTTTTCGTTCATTTTCGTTGTTCCTGTTTTCGTTTTTCGGATTTTCTTCATTCGTACATTCGTTGTTTCTAATTAGTTTTTTTGGATTTTCGTTGTTTTTCGGATTCGTTCGAATCGAACGATTCGTTAATCGGATTCGTTCGATTCGTTAATCGGATTCGTTCGATTCGAACGATTCGTTCATTCGTACGAAAACGAACGAACGAAAATAATGAAAAAAAACGAAAAGCAAAAAAAAAACGAAACGAATTGCACATGTCTAGTTGTCGTAAAATCCGTTTCCGAACGAGGTGACGTATAAAACGTACGACGGGACTACGTAGAGGCCAGTAGCCAATAGCTTTTATCTCCAAATTTCTTCTGAGCATGCGCGGCACTTTGTGCGTCGGAATTCTATACACACGATCAGAAAAAGTCAGATCGGATTTTGTTGTTGGAAAATTTTTAGATCCTGCGCTCAAATTTTTTCCGACGGAAAAAGCCTGCTAGAGCCCACACACGATCGGATTTTCCGACAACATAATCCGATCTGACTTTTTCCTTCGGAATATCCGACCGTGTGTACGGGGCGTAAATCCTCATATTGAAAAACTGACTTTGAGAGGATGGGAATGAGATCATCCACTGATATGTATGACTTTAATCACTTGACCTCCATTTTTTTTTTGCGATATGGCACTGTGTTACTTTAACTGACAATTGCGCGGTCATGCGACGCTGTACCCAAATAAAGTTGATGACCTTTTTTTATTTTTTTTGCCCACAAATAGAGCTTTCTTTTTGTGGTATTTCATCACCTCTGCGGTTTTAATTTTTTTGGGCTATAAACAAAAAAAGAGCGACAATAAAAAAAAAAAAAAAAAAAATTGTTTTACTTTCTGCTCTAAAACATATCCAATAAAAAATTGTAAAAAATCGAATTTTTCAATAAATTTAGGGCAATATGTATTCTGCTACATGTTCTTGGTAAAAAAAAAAAAAAATCCCAATAAGTGTATACTGATTGTTTTGCGCAAAAGTTATCGCATCTGCAAACTATGGGATATTTTTTATGGAAGTTTTATTTATTTATTTTTTTTATTTATTATTTTTAGTAATGGCGGCAAACAGCCACTTAGAGGGACTGCGATATAGTGGCGGGCATTCGGACACTACCTGACACTTTTTTGGGAACCAGTGACACTAGGCCTTCGTTTCATTCGTTTTTTAATTTTTTTTATTTTTCGGGTCATTTGCTATGATCGCAATTCGTAAAATTGGAAAATTCGTAAATGAGAAAATCCAAAAATAAGAAAGAAAATCCGAAAATTTGAAAGAATAACTAACTATTAAATTATAGGTATTGGAATTTCCTTTCAAATTTGGCTGTTAGTGAACGTAACGAGTGGGAATTTATCAGAAGTTACGAATTATCCGCAATAACGAATGCCACATCTAAACTAATGTAACGGAACTAATTAATAATAAATATTAATACTAATAAAACGGTTTTATTATTATTATTGTTATTTTTTATTGTTAATTCATTCCGTTCCATTTGTTTAGATGCGGCATTCGTTATTTTGGATAATTCGAAACTTCGGATAAATTTGTACTTGTTACGTTCACTAACAGCCAAATTTGAAAGGAAATTCCAATACCTATAATTTAATAGTTAGTAATAGTTAACCGCTTCAGATCCGCGCTATATCCGAATGACGGCTACAGCGCGGATCTGCTTTGCCGGGACTACGTCCATAGATGTCCTCCCGTGCCCGAGTGGCCTGTGCGCCCTCCTGCAGGGCGCACGCGGCACGCTCTGTGATCAGCGAATCTATGAGACTCACTCGATCCCGACCCCTTACCACGTGATCAGCTGTCAGCCAATGATCATGTGATGTCAACAGAGCCGGTAATCAGCTATTTTTTCTCCTCACGCTGTCAGACGATCACTGGCGGCTGTGAAAGGGACATCGGTCCCGATCACGGCGAGCTGCCACCAGACTTGATGTCCGCCGGTCTCCCGGCGATCGTTTCTCACAGCCGCACAATGGGGAGAAGCCTACGTAAACAAGGCATTTCCCCGTTCTGCCTTGTTCATGACAGAGATCACTGCTCCCTGTCATCGCTGTCATGTGAGTAGTAGCCCACCCCCCCTACAGTTAGAATCACTCCCTAGGACACACTTAACCCCTTGATCGCCCCCTAGTGGTTAACCCCTTCACTGCCCATGTCATTTACACAGTAATCAGTACATTTTTATAGCACCGATCGCTGTATAAATGACAATGGTCCCAAAATAATGTCAAAAGTGTCCGATGTGTCCGCCATAATGTCGCAGTCATGCTAAAAATCACTGATCGCCGCCATTACTAGTAAAAAAAAAAAAAATTATAAAAATACCATAAAACTATCCCCTATTTTGTAGACGCTATAACTTTTGCGCAAACCAATCAATAAACGCTTATTGCAATTTTTTTTTAACCAAAAATATGTAGAAGAATACGTATCGGCCTAAACTGAGGAAAAAATATGTTTTTTTTTATATTTTTTTGGGGATATTTATTATAGCAAAAAATATAGCATTTTTCTTTTCAAAATTGTTGCTCTTTTTTTGTTTATAGCGCAAAAAATAAAAACCGCAGAGGCGATCAAATACCACCAAAAGAAAGTTCTGTTTGTGGGGAAAAAAAGGACATCAATTTTGTTTGTGAGCCACGTCGCACGAGCCGCTCAATTGTCAGTTAAAGCGACGCAGTGCCGAATCGCAAAAAGTGCTCTGGTCAGGAAGGGGGGTAAAATCTTCCAGGGCTGAAGCGGTTAAAGACGGCCCTGACTGGGGGTGCCATTAGCAATGAATGGCATTCCAAGCGTGACAAACGTTTTTTTTTTTTTGCGTATTTCTTGAACACGTGCAAAAATTGTGCAGTTTTGTGTGCATTCACATGATACACAAGTATATATGAAATCTAGTTTGCTACAACACTCTGTATCATATAAAAAAGCCTTTGTTTCTTAACCTCCTGAGATCCGCGCTATAGCCGAATGACGACTACAGCGCGGATCTACATTGCCGGGACTACGTCCATTGACGTTGTCCCGTTCACGACCGGCCTGTGCGCCCCCCTGAAGGGCGCGCGCGGCGCGCTCTGTGATCAGCGAGTCTGTGAGACTCGCTGGATCACAGATCCGAGTAAGGGGTCGATCCCGCCCCCTTACCACGTGATCAGCAGTCAGCCAATGACAGCCGATCACATGATATCAACAGAGCCGGTAATCGGCTATTTTTCATCCTCGCGCTGACAGCGCGTAGGAGAAAAAAAAAAGGTGATCACCGGCGGCAGTGAGAGGGACATTAGTCCCGATCACTGCAATGTGCCCAGGCTCCATGGTGCCTGCCTGTGCCCCCTACAAGTGCCGCCTACCAGTGCCCACCAGCTCCACCTGTCAGTGCCCACAGAGCCATCTGTCAGTGCCCACAGTGCCATCTATCAGTGCCACCTGTCAGTGCCCACAATGTGCCTTTACAGTGCTGCTCATCAGTGTCCCCTATCAGTGCCCATCAGTGTCCCCTATCAGTGCCCATCAGTGCCAACTTTCAGTGCCCATCAGTGCCATCTATCAGTGCCCATCTGTGCCACCCGCCCGCGCCACCCATCCGTGCCACCCATCAGTGCCATCTTATCTGTGCCCATCAGTACCGACTTATCTGTCCCCATCAGTGCCACCTTATCTGTGCCCACCAGTGCAGCCTATCAGTGCCGCCTCATCAGCGCATATCAATGAAGCAGAAAAATTTCCTGTTTGCAAAATTTTATAACAAACTATTAAACATGATTTTTTTAGTTTTTTTAATTTTCCATATTTTTATGTTTGTTTACAAAAAATAAAACCCAGCTGTGATTAAATACCACCAAAATAAAGCTCTATTTGTGGGAAAGAAATGATAAAAATGTAATTTGGGTACAGTGTTGTATGACCGCGCAATTGTCATTCAAAGTGCGTCAGCGCCGAAAGCTGAAAATTGGTCTGCATAGGAGGGGGGTTTAAGTGCCCAGTAAGCAAGTGGTTAAATAAAATACTTTTTCACTTTTTCTTTTTTTTTATCTTTTGTTGCATGTACTGTATGTCCTGGTGATCTTCTGCAGCCTCTTTGTTGCCACTTTTTATCTACATGTACTCCACCTGATGGTAACAACAATGGTAATGCATGTTGCAGTGGCCACTAGTCTCTACGCTGTGTGACAGGGTGACAACACAGGAACAGCTGGAAGACAGGGACAAAGCTGTGTCACCCTATAACAGGAAGTGCCTGAACAAGGATGAACAATGGCAGGATCAGCAAGTATTATTTTCATGAAAGCTGCAGGGTTAAAAAAAAAAATGTAAATGACTATTGAAAAGGCAATAACACGGTACATTTTGTATGGGATTTTAATGTTTAAGTTTACACATAGAAGTCTTTTTTTTATAAATGTTTTTATCAAAAATTTACACGTTTTCCTGATTGGATTGAATTGAAGTAAGGCTTCACTCACAAGGGTGATTCAGTGAATGAATGACAAGCTGACAGCGGGCGGGTATAGCGGGTATAGAAAAGAGTCACCCCCTTTTAAAATAATCACATTTTTGTTGCTTTGCATCCTAAAATGAAGACAGACACAGTTTTTGCTTTATCCAGCTGTATTTACTCAGTGCAACTTATAAAAGTGAAAGCTATAACACCAACATGTCAGAATCAAAAGCCCTGCACTTTTATTTAAACACTTTTCTTTGTGCCTGATATTTGGGTTATAGCGCTCAGCTGCTGGCTATTTTATGTACTAAGCGCGGATGTCTCTTTACACTATGTCAGAATCAAAAACAAAACCACAGAGTTTGCAGAACTGCCCAAGTTCAGTTACATTTGATTGAGAGTGTTTGTGGACTGCAGTCTTCTACTTATTCTACAGATTTTCAATGGGGTTTAAGTCTGGGCTCTGACTAGGCCATGCAAGGACATTCACCGCATTCAACCACTGTGTGCTCATTGGTGGATATTCCCCACCTTCTTTTCCAACCACTCTGTGCTCATTGGTGAATATTCCCCACCTTCTCTTCCAACCACTGTATGCTCATTGGTGTACATTCACCGCCTTCTCCTCCCACCACAGTATGCGCATTGGTGGACATTCACCGCCTTCTCCTCCCACCACTATATGCTCATTGGTGGACATTCACCGCCTTCTCCTCCAACCACAGTATGCTCATTGGTGGACATTCACCGCCTTCTCCTCCAACCACTATATGCTCATTGGTGGACATTCACCGCCTTCTCCTTCCACCACTGTGTGCTCATTGGTGGAAATTCACCGCTTTCTCCTCCAACCACTGTGTGGCGGGGAATGTCCACCAATGAGCACACAGTGGTTGGAGGAGGAGGCAGAGAATGTCCACCAATGAGCACACAGTGGTTGGAGGATGAGGCGGTGAATGTCCACCAATGAGCACACAGTGGTTGGAGGAGAAGGCAGAGAATGTCCACCAATGAGCACACAGTGGTTGGAGGAGGAGGCAGTTAATGTCCATCAATGAGCACACAGTGGTTGGAGGAAAAGACGGTGATAGTCCACCAATTAGCACACAGTGGTGGGAGGAGAAGCGGTGAATGTCCACCAATGAGCACACAGTGGTTGGAGGAAAAGACAGTGATAATCCACCAATGAGCACACAGTGGTGGGAGGAGAAGCGGTGAATGTCCACCAATAAGCATACAGTGGTTGGGGGAGAAGGTAAGGAATATTCACCAATGAGCACACAGTGGTTGGAGGAGAAGGCGGGTAATGTCCACCAATGAGCACAGAGTGGTTGGAAGAGAAGGTGGGGAATGTGCACCAATGAGCACATAGTGGTTGGAGTAAAATGCAGTGAATGTCCACCAATGAGCACACAGTGGTGGGAGGAGAAGGTGGTGAATGTCCACCAACGAGCACACAGTGGTTGGAGGAGAAGGCGGTGAATTTCCACCAATGAGCACACAGTGGTGGAAGGAGAAGGCGGTGAATGTCCACCAATGAGCATACAGTGGTTGGAGGAGAAGGCGGTGAATGTCCACCAATGAGCATACAGTGGTTGGAGGAGAAGGTGGGGAATGTCCACCAATGAGCATACTGTGGTTGGAGGAGACAGTGGGGAATGTACACCAATGAGTACACAGTGGTTGGAGGAGAAGGCGGGGAATGTCCTCCAATGAGCACACAGTGGTTGGAGGAGAAGGCAGGGAATGTCCACCAATGAGCACACAGTGGTTGGAGGAGAAGGCAGGGAATGTCCACCAATGAGCACACAGTGGTTGGAGGAGACGGCGGGGAATGTACACCAATGAGTACACAGTGGTTGGAGTAGAAGAAGGTGAATGTCTTGCATGGCCTAGTCAGAGCCCAGACTTAAACTCCATTAAAAATCTGTGGAATAACTTGAAGACTGCAGTCCACAAACGGTCACCATCAAATGTAACTGAACTTGAGCGGTTCTGTAAAGAAGAGCGAGCATAGTCTAGATGTACAAAGTTATTAGAGACAAAAGGCTAAAGGCTGGAATTACAGCAGAAGGTGGTTCAACAAAATACTGACATAAGGGCAGGGGTCAAGTTCTGGGGAAAAAAGTGTGGGAACTCCCACCCAAGATCCACTCCACCACCAAAAAAAAAAAAATTATACGCTCATTTGCACGAACGCTTCAAAAGTAGTATTTTTCATCCAATTTTCGTATTGTGTGTATGAAGCTTAACTGTTAGTACATAAAAAAAACAATCCTCAATAAACATAAATACGGTAATTCTCTGAATAATCAGCATTCATACAATTGTGCTTCCATGCAAATGTGAACATCATGTTCTGATCTTTATTGGGGAATGTTATTTTGTATATAGAGTGTTTATGTGGTGAGTTTCCACTTTTCATTGAACAGAGTTTGGATAACACAGGGATAAACGGAAAGGTCATAAATGAACTGCACATTATCCGGACAGAATGCTTGGGGAGATAGTGATGTGTTCCTGCTTAGGAGATGTATGTTAGCTTGGGGGGGCTGCAAACTCTGCAGGGCTCCAACACACACTCGCTGCTATTCCAACCCTTCACATATTTCCACATAAACTTCCCTCCTGGTATTAAACTTTGCCAGGTATTGTGCTCAGCTTACCACCCCAAACTGATGTTCCTCCCTCAGCTCACCTCTCTCCCTGCATGTCCTGTGAGCAGAATATCTGTGCTCCTCCTCTGGGTTCTCTCATCATATGGCACTGAAGATAGAGGAGGGGGGATTCAGCGGGACACACAGAGCAAGTATGCAGGAGACTGGGGGGGGGGGGGGGAGGATGAGAAGACAAAAAATCAGGAGGGGCAGACGGGGAGGAGCGCATCATGATAGGTCTGACTAAACACAATCTCTTAGCAGCAGGAACCTGATCTACCCGTCAGCTAGCTGTGATTGACAGGTAGATCGAAGAGGAAGCTGTCATGGGGCCCCCTACTGGCAATCGCATACTTCAAAGTCTTGCAGGACACGGCTGCTAACGCGTTGTTGAAAAAGTACAGGAACTCCATTCCCATGTGTTCCCGCAGGACTTGAGCCCTGCATAAGGGGGGGGGGGGGGGGTCCTTTTTCCAACTTAGGGATTCTGTTTTTGGAATTTTTTTTCAATGTCGACATGTTGGTGTTATGTCTTTCACTTGGATGTTATAAGTTGCACTGAGTAAATACAGCTGGAAAAAAACAAAAAATGTGTCTGCCTTCATTTCAGGCTGCAAAGCAACACAAAGTGATTATTTTAAAGGGGGTGACTCTTTTCTATACCCACTGTAAGTCCTGGCTGTCCACAAGTAAATGTCAATCGCCAATGGATGATGACATTTGTGTCCACAGGTGACTGCTCCATGTGCGATTTTCCACAAACAGATGCAATCGCTGTCAGCTTGTCAGCCAGCCGCTTGGGATTGCAAACGCCAAGATAGTAAACCCCCCAAACTTCTGTTGAACGCCCTTTGCTAAAAGAGATATAATGGCATATTACTATAAATTATGTGTTTGATTCTGTTTCTAACTTACTTGACAAACCCCCCTTTCACTTTTTTTTTCTTTTTTTTTTATATATTAAGGTCCTCCTTTGATCCCTATCAGTTTCACATACTTCAGGCAATAAGTTTGGCCATCAAGGAGATCAATAACTCCACCGTACTGCTCCCCAATATTACGCTGGGCTACGAGATCTTTGACACCTGCTCGGAATCCTCCAACATATATGGAACTCTGAGAGTACTTTCCAGCTGCTCACATCCTTACATCAAGATTCAGAACAACTTCACCGACTACAAACCCAACATCATCGCCTTGGTCGGTCCAGACAGCAGCAGTTATTCTTTTGTGACTGCCAGTGTTATGGGCTTGTTCCTCATACCTGAGGTAAGAACTGTCCATGTTGGTCTACTTATTTCTTGTAGCATTTATAATCTCTTGAAGGATGACCAGCATCTTTCTGGCCAGTGTTGCCATCTCCACAATGTTGAAAATGGACAGCTTTTCAATAAAGCCCAGTGTTTTACTTAAATACATGTAGCAGCGACACTTTTGCAAGGTATCCGCTACAAATTTCGTTTTTCTCTCAGAACAGTAAAGAGGTTCTGAGGGTTAATTTAAACTTTGGCATTAGTTTGGCTGGGCTGTGTTAGGGTTCTGCCTGGTCATGTGTACAGTCAGGTACACATGCCTGGCCTAGAACCAACCCTGGTTGGACGTTTTGGGTATCAGCATTCCCCGGAGCCAATCAGTGGGTGCGTCTGGCCCCGCTGAGGAGTCTGGGGAAGGGTACTTAAGATGTTGGAGTCACGTGTTCGGGTTCGTTCTGCCATAGTTGCCTGTTCCTGAGTCTGGATCGGGGTAGGCCAGCGAGGGGTCCCGGGACCTGGAGCGTGTGCCACCCCACAACATGTTCCGTTTGAATAAACCCATTAGACACGCTTGGTCTGGGGTGAGGATCTGTCTGTTCCCGAGTCTCGGAAACCGGCTGGTCCGAGGCGCAGTAACTGAGGGAGGATTCAAGGCGTCCGGGTGCGCTCTCAACTTGGAGGGGCACCGCAGCTCGTGTAAGCAACCAGGGGAGGACTCTTCGGAGGAGGGCCAAGAAGCTGGCATCCCATGAAGTGCCTGTTTGCTGGGTTGTCAAGGACACTAATGGAGCCACACTTTCCCAGTACTGCCAAGGAGACAGAGAATGTTCCAGGTACTGAGGAAAGGTTCCCGTTCACTATCAGTTGCAACTACATTCAAGGTCAGAGACTTTACAAGTTCTGGATTCAAGTGCTGACCGCCGTAATCTCTAGCTAGAGATTCATTCAGCTTTGAAGCGCCCAGCTGCGAGTGGCTACTTAGAGACTTCCTAATAGTCAGCAGTTCAAGGTGCCTGAGTTTCTTCACCCTCGCCCTCTGTTCCCACATGAGACTCTGTTTGTTGGATGTTACCCCTGCAAATAAAAACCTTTCTAAGACTTTTATGGTGTCAGCGTCCAAAGTCGTTGGGTACTAACCCTGGGAACCCCTAGACCTGGAAGAACAAGCCAAGCGGAGGTAACCGGTAAGCCCAAAAGTCAAGGCCTCCCCCATCGAGGGTTATGGCCGCTACATGCAGAAATCCAGTTTTATAGAAAATATAAAAAAAACAGCCCAGCACGTTTAAAAATTTGAAAATTTGTTTTTGCTGCAATGCTTACCTTCAATCCGACACTGTTGTCTACCAAAAGTCCTTTAGATGTTAATCTTTTAGGTTAAATGAGGGTCAGCACCATTGAGCCCACTTCCTCAGGGGGGGCCCGGGCTGTCATTGACATACTCCATGGTATTCATATATCATTATGTGGGCACCATTTGTGCAGGAGTAAGGTCGTCCCATGAGCAGAGGAGTAGAAGAGGAACCCGTGATATCATCATCATCATCAAACTAGCTAGAAGACCCTTGGCAAAGGGCAAGAGTAGAGCAATGAGTGGAGTGGATGGTGAATCAAAGATGGAAACATGCTTTCATATGTAAACTAGAAGGGGTTGACAACAGTCAGAGGTGTTGTAAATTAATTTCTCTCTTGCCGGTTACTAGGAGGTTTACTGTGAGTAATACAGACAAGGGAAGTACCGTATATACTCGAGTATAAACCGACCCGAATATAAGCCGAGGCTCCTAATTTTGCCACAAAAAAATGGGAAAACATATTGACTCGAGTATAAGCCTAGGGTAAGAAATGTGCAGCTACTGTAAGTGGAAAAAAGGGTCAACAATGCCCATTTGCAGCCATAGGTCCCCCGAACTAGACATGCGTAATTCGTTTAGTTCCTAATTAGTTTTTTAATGAATTTTATCTGAAATAACGAATGCCGCATCTAACCAAATGGAACGTAACAATCTAATAATAATAATAAATAACAATAATAATAATAAAACCTTTTTATTATTATTAATTATTTATTATTAATTTGTTCCGTTCCATTTGTTTGGATGTGGCATTCGTTATTTCAGATAATTCGTAACTTCGGATAAATTCATACTCGTTAATTTAATAGTTAGTTATAAATTAAACTGATTTTCTTTCTTTTTTTCAGATTTTCAAATTTTGGGATTTTCAAATCTTTGAATTCCCAAATTCCGAAAATCTGAAAGTCCGAAAACTAGAAATGTGAAAATTCCCGAATTTTCGATCTTCCGAATTTCCAAAAAAAGCAAAAAAACGAATGAAACGAAAACGAAAATGAACAAATTTTTTGTCAGTGCACATGTCTACCCCGAACTTCAAACTTGGTAGATAAGGGTTCCTAGATGCCCCCTAGCTGCAGCCAAAATTTGGTGTCCCTGGACCCAAAGGTTCCTGAAATGACATTGCTGCAGATGGACACAGTTGACCGACTTTGGGGCCCTGTATCTCGGGGCCACTTGGTGCTGGGAAATCCCAAATTTTAATTTTAATTTGTTGTAGTGCTAGTTCCACTCGGTTTGCACACCAAATTCCGGGTTCCTAGCACCAAGTGGCCCCGAGATACGGAGGCCCCAAATTCGGGTCGGAAAATGTCAAGCACTTTTCTGCAGCAGAGAATGACATTTTCTGAACCGACTTTGGGGCCCCCGTATCTTGGGGCCACTTAATGCTAGGAACCCCACATTTGGATATGTTGTAGTGTTGGTTCCACTGGTTTTGCACAGCATTTGGGGTTCCTAGCACCAAGTGGCCCCGAGATATGGGGCCCTGAAGTCAGGTCAGAAAAAGTAATTCTCTGCTGCAGAAAAGTGCTTGACTCAGTATATGCGGAGGGGGGGGGGGGCACTTTCAGCACAAAAAAATGTGCTGAAAAACTTGGCTTATACTTGAGTATATACGGTAGATAATAATTTTGGGTGACCTTCAAGAAGGGTCCTTCCCCCAGGTTTTTCCCAGTAGAGGATGCCAGTGTAAGAAGTTGTCTTTACCTCTTGGGCTCCTGCTAGGAGAGGAGATCTTTGCCTCCCAGGCCTGCTGCCTGGGAAGGGTGTTGCTGGAAGAAAGGCCTGAGCCTAGGCCTAGGGAAAAAGAAATTGACTTGTATTGTGGGGTCTAAATGGTTTCCGCTGCCCTGCTGGAGGGTACATCCAAAGGGAGCAGAGCAGGAATATGGCTACCTGTGTGCAGCATCTTAGGAGGAGGCTTCGGTGCTGAAAAGTGTCCTGGATTGCTGGGCAGAAGCTGCTACTGGTGAACATTGCAAGAAGTTCTCACTGCTCATCCACTAAGGTACCTGTGATTGATTGCGTAGGGCCTGGGTTCTCCTTAGCTGTTCTTAAAGGGCGAACTACCTACTGTAGAATTCGATAATAATTGTAAAAAACGATATACCACTACAGCCTATATATGACATGAGCTCATATTGAATCCAACATATGCCGCTTTGCGACTAAAAGTCACATACCACCCTTTTTCAGACACGGCTCCTATTGAACAGTCCATAACTGTTTTGTCCCCAACATGTGTTTCCAAACCAGTACCTATAGAACAGTCCTTTAAACGTCTTAACGTGTTGTATTTTTACAACATGTGCAGAAACAGCTCCTATGGAACAGTCCATAATGGTCTTACCGTGTTATGCTTCCCAACACCTACCCTACTAAAGTAAAAATCTGGAGCAGTTTTTTTGCGCTTCTTGCTCCCTAACCCTCTCCCCTGAGTTTATTGTGCCCTATAAACCCTTTAAATGTACTAAAGTGACTGCCACCTAAGTTTCTTTTGGATCCCACAATAACTCAAGGATTCTGCAAAGACGCAACAGTAAGAGGGCACACCAACCTAGCACATTATCCCAATGTAACATTTATTGTAAGATGAAAAAAAGGCTACTCACAAACACCATATCAGACAAAGCTCATCAAGATATAAGTTAGTTGGTCCACTCTGCATGCTCCCGGGCTTGGGGTAACACCATCTGGATCCACACTGGCTTATGTGTTTTTTTCGAGGATGGTGGCCTCTTCCTCAAACCCAAACCTGGCTTGGAGAAAGAGGGTACTACCCTCGAAACACGTAAGTTACGCATAAGTGTAGCATTACAATACATGTTACATTGAAATAACGTGCTAGGCTGAGGGACCCTCTCTCTCTTGTAGAACAATATTGGGGCTTCCCCAGACCTAAGAGGGCAGAAAAGCATTCTGCGTCCATAGTTCCAGTTGAGAAGTGGATGTATTTGAAGATCTGGTGCCAGATCACCACCACACTTGGGCGGCACAGTGGTGTAGTGGGTAGCACTCTCACCTAGCAGTAAGAAGGGTCGCTGGTTCGAATCCCAACCACGACACTACCTGCCTGGAGTTTGTATGTTTTGCCTGTGTGGGTTTCCTCCGGGTACTCCGGTTTTCTCCCACAATCCAAAGACATGCAGGTAGGTTAATTGGCTTCTGTCCAAAAAATTGGCCCTAGTATATGAATGGGGACCTTGGATTGTGGGCTCCTTGAGGGTAGGGACCGATGTGAGTGTGCAATGTACAGGGATAGGGACAGTTGTAGACACTCGCTCAGGTTGAACTGGATGGACTGATGTCTTTATTCAACCTTACTAACTATGAAACTATGAAACACTCACGCACGGGAGGTGTTTTGTCTTGTTGAACTAAAGGATTTTGCCTTGAGGCTTGAAATGCTAGCCCACCGAGCCCAGGTGTTGCCACACAAACACATTTTTCTTTTGTACTGAAGTTACACTATAAAGTATCTGAAAATTCCTTAAAGAGGTGTATCCATTAAAAAAATAAATAATTAAAAGTCAGCAGCTACAAATACTGCAGCTGCTGACTTTCAATAATTGGACACTTACCTGTTCCAGGGTCCAGCGATGCGGGTGGTCGAAGCTCCGCTCGCCCCCCATCCCCTCGGCGGCGCCGGCATTGCAACTGTGGGCACCCGGCTGTGGCTTCACAGCCGGGCACCCACTGCACATGCGCGAGTGGCGCCGCGATTGGCCGCACAGTCATCTGGGACAGGTGACAGGTCCCAGATGACTGGGGAGCCCTTCCCGCACCGAGGGGAAGTGATGTCACCAGCCCAGGCACCGAAGGAGGCAGACTACGAGGGACCCCCTAGCAACAGGCATTTAGAGGTATGTAAAAAAAAAAAAATCCAATTATTATTTTTTTTTTTTATAGGAATTTTAAGCAATTTAATTTTTTTAGGGGGAAACACCACTTTAACCGGTTCTCGACCGGCACACGCCGGAGTACGTCGGCAGAATGGCACGGACAGGCATAAGGGCGTATTTATAAGTCCCTTTTAAAATACCGCCGTACCATCGGGTCCCGCGGACTCGATCGCTGCGGGGATACCCGCGATCGTTTCACGGTAAGGCTGAACGGGGAGATGCGGAAATAAACAGCATCTCCCCGTTCTGCCTAGCAAATAGTGATGCCGATCTCTGCTCCCTGTGATTGGAGCAGAGATCAGCATTTACTAGCTGACAGCCACGCCCCCCCACAGTAAGAAACACACCCCTTGGCATACTTAACCCCTACACTGCCACCTAGTGGTTAACCCCTTCACTGCCAGTGTAATTTATACAAGAATCAGTGCATTTAAATAGCATTGATTGCTGTATAAATGACAATGGTCCCAAAAATGTGTCAAAAATGTCCGATGTGTCCGCCATAATGTCGCAGTCACAATAAAAATCGCCGCCATTACTAATAAAAAAAAAATATTAATAAAAATGCTATAAAACTATCCCCTATCTTGTAAACGCTATAACTTCTTCGCAAACCAATCAATAATCGCTTATTGCAATTTTTTTACCAAAAATATGTAGAAGAATACATATTGACCTAAACTGAGGAAAAAAAATGTGTTTTTATATATTTTTGAGGGATATTTATTATAGCAAAAAATAAAAAAGAATTAGTTTTTTTTCAAAATTGTCGCTCTTTTTTGTTTATAGTGCAAAAAATAAAAACTGCAGGGGCGATCAATTACCCCCAAAAGAAAGCTCTATTTGTGGGAAAAAAAGGACGTAAATTTTGTTTGGGAGCCATGTCGCACAACCGCG
This sequence comes from Lithobates sylvaticus, assembly GCA_028564925.1. Lineage (NCBI taxonomy): Eukaryota > Metazoa > Chordata > Amphibia > Anura > Ranidae > Lithobates > Lithobates sylvaticus. Next base: position 204,648,935 of record CM053035.1, on the reverse strand, counting down.
CAATTGTCAGTTAAAGCGACGCAGTGCCGAATCGCAAAAAGGGGCCTGGTCCTTTGGCTGCAAATTGGTCCGGTCTGAAAGTGGTTAATATAAATTTAGATAATGGGATATGCATTTTTAATGAACGCTCTTGAATTTTGTATTCCAGATAAGTTTTTCTGCTTCCAATGAACACCTGAGTCTCAAACAGATGTACCCTTCATTCTTTCGAACTATTCCCAGCGACAATCTGCAAGTCCAAGTTATGCTGCAGTTGTTGAAGAGGTTCAATTGGACGTGGGTGGCCATAGTTGGCAGCGATGACGCTTATGGCAGACAAGGGTTACAGGACTTAAACGCCTTGGCGTCCAAAAATGGCATCTGCGTCCCTTACCACGGACTACTGCCATATACCACGAATATAACTGTCATGAAGAACATAGTGGACAACATAGTCCAGACTCACGTCAGAGTAATTGTGGTTTTCTCTGCAACTCCCGTTGCCAAGATGTTCCTTGAACAAGTGATTAATGGAAACATCACTGGAATGGTCTGGATAGGCAGCGAAGATTGGTTGGTTAAATCTGAAATTGCAGCCTTGCCAAATATAGAGACTATTGGCACCATTTTTGGGGTATCGGTAAAGCAAATTAGCTTTCCCAAACTCTTAGACTTTGAGACATCCTACGTCAGCTCATTGAAATCCGGAGACGCAAGTAACTATAGCTGTAACCAGGTTTGTGACGAATGTCGGTCATTCACGTTGCAGGACATGCAAATTCCTGGCCTGGCAGAAATGTCGGCCTCTTTTAACGTCTATGCGGCAGTGTACGCCATCGCCTATGGCCTGCATGGACTGCTGAACTGTACATCTGGCCAATGCAGTAATGGCACTTACTATCCATGGCAGGTGAGTACATTGATTGGGCAATACAATTTGTTAGAGCTTAAAGTATAACAAAAGGCAAAACTTTTTTTTCGTTTTTGACAAAGTGGAGAGGGATTAGAACCCCTGTCAGTTTTTATTGTTATCCGTGTCCCCATTAGGGAGATTCTCCCCAGAAAAGTAATAAAGGTTGTCACGTACCTTACAGCGGGAGTCCGAATGCTGGGGGGTGGCCTCGTGCACGGTTCCGGTCCCAACACCCCTGGTAGTGGGGACAGGGAGTGCTGGGGCAACGAAAGGGTGCAGGTGCCTGCGGCTTGAAGACTGGAGCTTGGAGATACCGGTCCTTCTGGGAGGCAGGTGTGGATGCTGATCACCAGAACTTTATCTAGTGGTGGCCAGGCAGGAGTCGGCAACTGGCTGGCAACAGGGTACATAAGCAGAAGGCAAGTTCGTGGTCAAGTGCAGGCAGAGGTTGGCAACGGGCAGGCGGTGAGGTGCAGAATCAAGAAGCAGAGCCGTAGTAGAAAGTCCAAGCCGAGGTCGGTATAACAGCAGGTAGGCAACAGGTAGGGATGATCCAGGAGAATAGTCAAAGGAAGCCGGGTTTGTCAGGAGCAAGGTAACAGGTAGTAGCAATCAGGCACTCAGGGAACAGACTGAAGACGATCCAGCACTGGCATCATGCAAAGGCCTTGTTTATATATGGCGCTATGTGCCAGGATTGGTGGAGGTGAACGTACGTGCGCGAGTGCGCATACACGCTCGCATTGGCGTGTGAGGACGCGCACACTTTCGTGCTGGTGCGCGGGTACGCACGCACGTTCCGGAGCTCGTTCGGTTCCGTTGGGGACACCGCGCATGGCTATTGACATCAGCAGAGTGGGGATTAGCCACTGCTGCACGAAGACGGGCATCGGTACTGTAAGTTCTCTGACAGAGGGGAAATCTTCCAATGGGGACACTAGTTCTGAACAATCTGAACAAATAAATGGGGTGGGCAAATACATGGCAAAAGAGGTTTACTGTAGAAAAATGTAAAATAATGTATTTGGGTGGTAAAAATATGAATGCAATCTATACACTGGGGGGAGAACCTCTGGGGGGAATTAGGGTGGAAAAGGACCTGGGGGGTCCTAGTAGATGATAGGCTCAGCAATGCCTTTCTCCTGAGTGGGAGCGGCATCCGCGCTATGCTCCTCTGAAGAACGTCCACCTTTCCCTGGACTCTGGCTCTGATCTCTGAGAGCATGGGCGTGCGGGGCTGAAGGAAATCAAAGCAATCCGCATGAGAGGGCACTCTTTTCCTGAAAACTTAACCGACACAGTGGTCCCCACTCTAAGGGTCTTTTGCATGGGTGGTGACTGATTCCTGATCTGTGGAGAAATGAGAAGGCCAGCTGAGAAACGGATAGCCGATGAAAAGACCGAGAAGGAGGAGGAATAGATATTAGTAAAAAGAGGTTCCCCTTCTCTCTCTTTTTTATATATATATTTCCTTTTTTACCTTTTTTTTTTTTTTTATTAAAAACATGCATGCATATATATATATAGGCACATACGTATACATATAACACCCCTCCACATACCGTATATACATACATACAAATAAACATATGTACACACACATATATACACAAACATATACATATATATATATGATATATATGATGATATATGATATACATACATATATACGTACACATACACATATACACACCTGTCCACATAATTACCTATATAGTGGAACTTTGGATTACGAGCATAATCCGTTCCAGGAGAATGCTTGTAATCCAAAGCACTCGCATATCAAAGCGAGTTTCCCCATAGAAGTCAATGGAAACTAAGATAATTTATTCCGCATTGACTTCTATTGCATGCAATACCACATGTGGCCAGAGGTGAGGGGGGCGCTGGAGAGCCTCAGAAATACTCGGGGACAGCTCAGCTGAACTCGGAAAGCCTCGGAAAGGCTCAGAAACACTCGGGAACGGAGTATTTCCGAGTATTTCCGAGTGGTTCCGAGTATTTACGAACGGTTTCGAATCGTTCCGAGTGTCACCGGCGCCCCCGCACCTCTGGCCAAATGTGGTACTGCACACCCCATTAGCTTGAATTCTGTTCGTTTTGCAAGACAACACTCGCAAACCGGGTCAGATTTAAAAAAAAAAAAGTTGCTTGTCTTTCAAAATGATTGTTAACCGCGTTACTCGTTAACCAAGGTTCCAATGTACATACACACACAGACATATCCGTGCTATACCTACAGCAGGCAGCAGGAACGCCAGCGGGAAGTGTCTCTATGGAGGGACCGAGGGAGGAAAAGAAACAGAAGTGAGAGATATAACAGGAGACATGGGCAAAGGTAAAGAAAGTATGCATAGCTGCCCCCCCCCAAATCCCAGAAGTGCTGCAGTCGCTAACCTTAAAGGCAGATTTCAATTCCTAAAGAGGAAACACGGCAGGGCCCCATTGAGACCCACAGAAAGGGGCTCCCAAGCTACTTTGGCGCATTTAGCAGCCTGATGCTGGGACTTCGCACTGGGAGAGGCTTAACCCAGACGGATGCTGCCTGGGGGCAGAGGGGAAAAAAAAGAAGAATGGGGCGGGGCCTAACAAAACTTTTATTTATGCTATTCATTGGTCCTGAGGGAGTGGAAGAAAGGCGGAGCCTATCACTACTATGCTGCCATGTATTGGCGTCAGGAAAAAGTTTTGCCTATAGTTCTACTTTAACACCTCACAATGCATCTCTGTATTTAACTACTTCCCACCCGGCCACTGCACATAAGCGGCCGGGTGGGAGCCTTCTACTTTTGACTGGACGTTCCTGAACGTCCTTCAGATGTAGGGGGATCGCGCGCGCGCGTGTCCGCTCAGCGGCACGATCCCGATGCGCTCGTGTCACCCGGACACGGCGCATCTCGGATCGGCAGGAGGGCTCTGTGATTGGCCCTCCTGATCACATGACGGCCGTGTCCAATCACAGCCGTCATGTGATGTAAACAAACAGCCGGTTGCTAGGCAATCGGCTCTCCTCTCCTCACACGGAAGTCGTCGCTGAGGAGAGGAGAGCGGATCTCTGCACCCGGCTGGTGATCAGTGAGTATGAGCTGTTTTTTACAGCTTTTTACTCACTGATCACCAGTCTAGTGTAAAACAGTGTAAACACACATCTCCCCACACATGTCCCCACACATGTCCCCACACATGTCCCCACTAGGGATGGGCCCGGTGTTCGATTGGAACCCATGTTCGAATCGAACATCGGGCGTTCGCCCGCTCGGCGAGCCCAGAACTATTTGGGCCGCTCGCATCAAATTGGTGTGATGCGAGCAGCCCGCAATGCACTGCGCCAGTTGCAGTGCATTGCTGGCTGATGATTGGCCAAGCATGCACTGTGACCCGCATGCTTGGCCAATCAAAGAGCCAGTGGCGAGAAGAGCAATAATTGGCCACAGGCAGGATGCCTGTGGCCAATTATAGCTCAGGGGGTTTAGTACACGCCCCACAGTATAAAAGCCTTGCATATTGTGTTGTGTTGTCAGTGTCAGCGTGTCAGTGTTATGTGCTGCTGACTGCTGACATTATGTGCTAAGATTCTGGGGATTAGTGTGTGCGTGCTGTTAGTACAGCATTGCAGTATCACATCTGGGGGGTGTCTATAGTATGCCTGTGAAGGGGCGCATGTTTTCCTGTGCTTAGAACTGTCCCTGCAAAAAGTGTCATTTTTGCAGGAAAGAAAGCTATTTAAAATCACTCGCAGCTAATGTATTGATGGCTCCCGTAACACAGAGAACAGTCATTCATTGAAAGCCATTCATTAAAAAAAAGTCATTGATAAAAAATTAAAAAAATTTAAAAAAAAAAGCGTGGGGGTCCCCCCAAATTCAATAACCAGGCCCTTCAGGTCTGCTATGGATATTAAGGGGGATCCCAGCCAAAAAAAAAAAAAGATGGCGTGGGGTCCCCCTCAAAATCCATACCAGACCCATGTCTGGGATGGATTTTAAGGGGAACCCCAGGCAAAAAAATGGCGTGGGGACCCCCTTAAAATACCATACCCATACCAGACCCTTATCCGAGCACGCAACCTGGCAGGCCGCAGGAAAAGAGGGGGGGACGAGAGCGCCCCCCCTCCCCCCTGAACCGTACCAGGCCACATGCCCTCAACATTGGGAGGATGCTTTGGGGGTCTGAGACCCCCAAAGCACCTTGTCCCCATGTTGATGAGGACAAGGGCCTCTTCCCCACAACCCTGGCCATTGGTTGTGGGGGTCTGCGGGCGGGGGGCTTATCGGAATCTGGAAGCCCCCTTTAACAAGGGGACCCCCAGATCCTGCCCCCCCCCTGTGTGAAATGGTAAGAAACCGTCCGATGGCAGCTTTTCATCGGATTTTCCGACCGTGTGTATGCCCAACGGTCTTTTTGAATTGAGAACCTGTTCTCAATTTTTCCGACGGAAAACCTTTCTATCGGATTTTCCGATCGTGTGTATGCCATTCCGACACGCCAAATTCTGACGCATGCTCGGAAACAATTCGACGCATGCTCAGAAGCATTAAACTTCCCTTTTATAGTGCTGTCGAACGTGTTTTATGCCGCTGTGTTATTGACCGTCGGAATTTGGTGTGACCGTGTGTAGGCAACACAGCTTGAGCGGAATTCCGTCGGAAAAACCGTCAGAGTTTTTTCCAACGAGAATTCCGATCGTGTGTACGCGGCATTAGTGTGCGCTATTATCAATGGCATACTATTATCTTGGTGCGCCGGTATATTATGTGTTGCGCTTATGTGTGCGCCGGTTCATACGCTCACTTAATAATTTATCTGGCGCACCAATTATGGTATGAACCGGCACAGCGCATTCATCTTAGTAAATCAGCCCCACTGTAAAAAAATAAAAAAAATAAAAGAAATAAGAAAAAAAGTTATTTTTAAAGCGCCCCACCCCCCCGTCCCTGCCAGCTCGCGGCAGCAAAGAAAATGCACGCGTAAGTCGCGCCCGCATATGTTAATGGTGTTAAAATCCCACATGTGAGGTATCGCCGCGATCGTCAGAACCAGAGCAATAATTCCAGCACCAGAACCTGGTAACTGTTCATTTTTTTTTTTTAAAGCGTCGCCTATGGAGATTTTTAGGTGCCGTAGTTTGTCGCCATTCCATGAATGTGCGCAATTTCAAAGCGTGACATGTTAGGTATCTATTTACTTGGCGTAACATCATCTTTCACATTATATAAAAAAATTGGGTTAACTTTACTGTTTATTTATTTTTTTAATTCATGAAAGTGTATTTTTCCCAAAAAATTGCACTTGAAAGACCGCTGCACAAATACAGCGTGTCATAAAATATTGCAACGATCGCCATTTTATTCTCAAGATTCTCTGCTAAAATATATATATATATATGTTTGGGGGTTCTAAGTAATTTTCTAGCTAAAAATGCAGATTTTAACTTGTAAGCAACAAATGGCAGAAAGGCTTAGGCATAAAAGGGATATATAAAATAATATGCAAAGTGGTTGGAGGGAAGCTTCAGAATGGCAAAGATGTTTTTACAGAGTTTTTACAGTACAAAGCTCTCCCACCAATACCCACCCCTTTTTTATTGCCCCTTTTTTTACAATTGGCAGCTGCTACAGCAAGTGAAGACGGTGAATTTCACTCTTTACAATCAATCCATGTTTTTTGATGAGAATGGAGATCCTGCTACAGGCTATGACATAGTCATGTGGTTATGGGACGGAGAAAACCCAACTTTCAGCATCGTCGGCTCTTATAGTAAAACCGCACAGACGCTGCAGCTCAATGAGCGACTCCCATGGAACACCAAGGATAATAAAGTGAGTCTGGGAAACATCATTTTATATCTTCTAAATATATTCAAGAAGAGTGGTTGAATAGGTGTAACCTTTCTTCTAAACACCCCCCAGTACAGAACTCTCCCACCAATACCCATCCCAGTACAGCGCTCTCCCACCAATGCCAATTCCAGTACAGAACTCTCCCACCAATACCCATCCCAGTACAGCGCTCTCCCACCAATGCCAATTCCAGTACAGAACTCTCCCACCAATACCCATCCCAGTACAGCGCTCTCCCACCAATACCAATTCCAGTACAGAACTCTCCCACCAATACCCATCCCAGTACAGCGCTCTCCCACCAATACCAATTCCAGTACAGAACTCTCCCACCAATACCCATCCCAGTACAGCGCTCTCCCGCCAATACCAATTCCAGTACAGAACTCTTCCACCAATACCCATCCTAGTACAGCGCTCTCCCACCAATACCAATTCCAGTACAGCGCTCTCCCACCAATACCCATCCTAGTACAGCGCTCTCCCACCAATACCAATTCCAGTACAGAACTCTCCCACCAATACCCACCCCAGTACAGAGCTCTCCCACCAATGCCCATCCCAGTACAGCGCTCTCCCACCAATACCAATTCCAGTACAGAACTCTCCCACCAATACCCATCCCAGTACAGCGCTCTCCCACCAATACCCATCCCAGTACAGCGCTCTCCCACCAATACCCATCCCAGTACAGCGCTCTCCCACCAATATCCATCCCAGTACAGCGCTCTCCCACCAATACCAATTCCAGTACAGAACTCTCCCACCAATACCCATCCCAGTACAGCGCTCTCCCACCAATACCAATTCCAGTACAGAACTCTCCCACCAATACCCATCCCAGTACAGCGCTCTCCCACCAATACCCATCCCAGTACAGAACTCTCCCACCAATACCCATCCCAGTACAGCGCTCTCCCACCAATACCAATTCCAGTACAGAACTCTCCCACCAATACCCATCCCAGTACAGCGCTCTCCCACCAATACCAATTCCAGTACAGAACTCTTCCACCAATACCCATCCCAGTACAGCGCTCTCCCACCAATACCAATTCCAGTACAGAGCTCTCCCACCAATACCAATTCCAGTACAGAACTCTCCCACCAATACCCATCCCAGTACAGCGCTCTCCCACCAATACCAATTCCAGTACAGAACTCTCCCACCAATACCCATCCCAGTACAGCGCTCTCCCACCAATACCCATCCCAGTACAGAACTCTCCCACCAATACCCATCCCAGTACAGCGCTCTCCCACCAATACCAATTCCAGTACAGAACTCTCCCACCAATACCCATCCCAGTACAGCGCTCTCCCACCAATACCAATTCCAGTACAGAACTCTTCCACCAATACCCATCCCAGTACAGCGCTCTCCCACCAATACCAATTCCAGTACAGAGCTCTCCCACCAATACCAATTCCAGTATAGAACTCTCCCACCAATACCCATCCCAGTGCAGGGCTCTCCCATCAATACCCATTCCAGTACAGAATTCTCTCACCAATGCCCACCCAAGTAGAGAGCTCTCCCACCAATACCCATCCCAGCACCGAGCTCTCCCTCCAATACCAATTCCAGTACAGAGCTCTCCCACCAATACCCATCCATACCAATACAGAGCTCTCCCACCAATACCCATCCACCCCAATACAGAGCTCTCCCACCAATACCAATTCCAGTACAGAGCTCTCCCACCAATGCCCACCCCAGTACAGAGCTCTCCCACCAATACCAATTCCAGTACAGAACTCTCCCACCAATACCCATCCCAGTACAGAGCTCTCCCACCAATACCCACCCCAGTACAGAGCTCTCCCACCAATGCCTACCTCAGTACAGAGCTCGTCCCCCAATGCCCATCCCAGTACAGAACTCTCCCACCAATACCCATTCCAGTACAGAGCTCTCCCACCAATACCCACCCCAGTACAGAGCTCTCCCACCAATACCCACCCCAGTACAGAGCTCATCTCCCAATACCCATCCCTGTACAGAGCTCTCCCAACAATATCTATCCCAGTACAGAGCTCTCCCACCAATACCAATCCCAGTACAGAGCTCTCCCACCAATACCCACCCCAGTACAGAGCTCTCCCACCAATACCAATCTCAGTACGGAGCTCGTCCCCAATACCCATGCCAGTACAGAGCTCTCCCACCAATATCCATCCCAATACAGAGCTCTCCCACTAATATCCATCCCAGTACAGAGCTCGTCCCCCAATACCCATCCCAGTTCAGATATTATATTGTCAAAAGTATTGGGACACCTGCCTTTACACACACATGAACTTTAATGGCATCCCAATCTTAGTCCGTAGGGTTCAATATTGAGTTAGCCCCCGCTTTGCAGCTATAACAGCTTCAACTCTTCTGGGAAGGCCGTCCACAAGGTTTAGGAGTGTGTCAGCTCAATGAGCGACTCCCATGGAACACCAAGGATAATAAAGTGAGTCTGGGAAACATCATTTTATATCTTCTAAATATATTCAAGAAGAGTGGTTGAATAGGTGCAACCCCCCACCACCACCCCCAAATTACCTTTCTTCTAAACACCCCCCAGTACAGAGCTCTCCCCTCAATACCATCCTCAGTATAGAACTCTCCCACCAATACCCATCCTAGTACAGGGCTCTCTCATCAATACCCATCCCAGTACAGAACTCTTCCACCAATACTAATTCCAGTACAGAACTCTCCCACCAATACCCATCCCAGTACAGCGCTCTCCCACCAATACCAATTCCAGTACAGAACTCTCCCACCAATACCCATCCCAGTGCAGGGTTCTCCCATCAATACCCATTCCAGTACAGAATTCTCTCACCAATGCCCACCCCAGTACAGAGCTCTCCCACCAATACCCATCCCAGCACAGAGCTCTCCCTCCAATACCAATTCCAGTACAGAGCTCTCCCACCAATACCCATCCATTCCAATACAGAGCTCTCCTACCAATACCAATTCCAGTACAGAGCTCTCTCACCAATGCCCACCCCAGTACAGAGCTCTCCCACCAATGCCCACCCCAGCACAGAGCTCTCCCACCAATACCAATCTCAACACAAAGCTCTCCCACCAATACCCACCCCAGTACAGAGCTCTCCCACCAATACCCACCCCAGTACAGTGTTCCCCACCAATACCCAGCCCAATACAGAGCTCTCCCACCAATACCAATTCCAGTACAGAGCTCTCCCACCAATGCCCACCCCAGTACAGAGCTTGTCCCCCAATACCCATCCCAGTACAGAGCTCGTCCCCCAATACCCATCCCAGTACAGAGCTTTCCCACCATTTCCCATCCTAGTACAGAGCTCTCCCACCAATACTCATCCCAGTACAGAGCTCTCCCACCAATACCCATCCCAGTACAGAGCTCTCCCACCAATACCAATTCCAGTACAGAGCTCTCCCACCAATACCCATCCCAGTACAGAGCTCTCCCACCAATACCCATCCCAATACAGAGCTCTCCCACCAATAACTATCCCAGTACAGAGCTCTCCCACCAATACCAATTCCAGTACAGAACTCTCCCACCAATACCCACCCCAGTACAGAGCACTCCTACCAATACCAATCTCAGTACGGAGCTCATCCCCCAATACCCATCCCAGTACAGAGCTCTCCCAACAATATCTATCCCAGTACAGAGCTCTCCCAACAATATCCATCCCAGTACAGAGCTCTCCTACCAATACCAATCCCAGTACAGAGCTCTCCCAACAATATCTATCCCAGTACAGAGCTCTCCCAACAATATCCATCCCAGTACAGAGCTCTCCTACCAATACCAATCTCAGTACGGAGCTCATCCCCCAATACCCATCCCAGTACAGAGCTCTCCCAACAATATCTATCCCAGTACAGAGCTCTCCCAACAATATCCATCCCAGTACAGAGCTCTCCTACCAATACCAATCCCAGTACAGAGCTCTCCCAACAATATCTATCCCAGTACAGAGCTCTCCCAACAATATCCATCCCAGTACAGAGCTCTCCTACCAATACCAATCCCAGTACAGAGCTCGTCCCCAATACCCATCCCAGTATAGAGCTCTCCCACTAATATCCATCCCAGTACAGAGCTCGTCCCCCAATACCCATCCCAGTTTAGATATTATATTGTCAAAAGTATTGGGACACCTGCCTTTACACACACATGAACTTTAATGGCATCCCAATCTTAGTCTGTTGGGTTCAATATTGAGTTAGCCCACCCTTTGCAGCTATAACAGCTTCAACTCTTCGGGGAAGGTCGTCCACAAGGTTTAGGAGGGTGTCTATGGGAATGTTTGACCATTCTTCCAGAAGCGCATTTGTGAGGTCAGGCACTGATGTTGGATGCGAAGGCCTGGCTCGCAGTCTTCGCTCTAATTCATCTCAAAGGTGTTCTATCTGGTTGAGGTCCGGACTCTGTGCAGGCCAGTCAAGTTCCTTCACCCAAAACTCGCTTATCCATGTCTTTATGGACCTTGCTTTGTGCACTGGTGTGCAGTCATGTTGGAACAGGAAGGGGCCGTCCTCAAACTGTTCCCACAAAGTTGGGATCATGAAATTGTCCAAAATGTCTTGGTATGATGACGCCTTAAGAGTTCCCTTCACTGGAAGTAAGGGGCCGAGTCCAACCCCTGAAAAACAACCCCACACCATAAACCCCCCTCCCCACACCATAATCCCCCCTCCACCAAATAGTTTGCCAGTGCACAAAGCAAGGTCCATAAAGACATGGATAAGTGAGTTTGGGGTGGAGGAACGTGACTGGCCTCAACCCAATAGAACACCTTTGGGATGAATTAGAGCGGAGACTGTGAGCCAGGCCTTTCCCATAGACACACTCCTAAATCTTGTGGACAGCCTTCCTAGAAGAGTTGAAGCTGTTATAGCTGCAAAGGGTGGGCCAACACAATATTGAACCCTACGGACTAAGACTGGGATGCAGTGGCGGTGCGTGCATAGAGGGCGCAGGAGCGCCGCCCCCCCCCTCTCCTGCACCGCTCTATCACCAATAGATAGATTCATGCATTGCATGAATCTATCTATTGTCACCACTGCCGCCCCCTATTCAGGTGTCCGGCCCCTGATCGGGCGCCGGGCATCTGAATTACAGTGGAGGGGTGTTTCTGGAAGCGCCCCTATTAGAGCTGTAAGCTCTAATAGGGGACCTTATTAGAGCGGTGGGCTCTAATAGGCTTCCCTAAGTGTAAACAGCGGGAGCACTGCTGTGCGTTCGCTGATTACACAGTATTGTGTTAGAGAAGCGAATACATCGCTTCCCTAACACAGACCCGCTAGGCATCCAATCATAGCAGAAGACAGGAGGAGCGCGGGAGAAGAAGACATCCGACGATGAGACACCGCTCGTCGCCTGACGCCGTCACCAGCTGCACACCGGGACATGGTAAGTGCAGAGGGCAGGCAGGGGGCACAGTGGCAGCACTTGAGGGGCACAGTGGCAGCACTTGAGGGGCACAGTGGCAGCACTTGAGGGGCACAGTGGCAGCACTTAAGGGGCACAGTGGCAGCACTTAAGGGGCACAGTGGCAGCGTTTGGAGCACAGTGGCAGCACTTGGGGCACAATGGCAGCACTTGGGGCACAATGGCAGAACTTGGGGCACAATGGCAGAACTTGGGGCACAGTGGCAGCACTTGGGGCACAGTGGCAGCACTTGGGGCACAGTGGCAGCGTTTGATGGGCACAGTGGCAGCACTTGGGGCACTGTGGCAGCGTTTGATGGGCACAGTGGCAGCGTTTGATGGGCACAGTGGCAGCGTTTAATGGGCACAGTGGCAGCGTTTAATGGGCACAGTGGCAGCGTTTGATGGCACAGTGAGGCTGTTTGTTTGCGCCCCCCAAAAATTTTGAGCACCAGCCACCACTGCTGGGATGCCATTGAAGATCATGTGCGTGTAAAGGCAGGTGTCCCAATACTTTTGGTAATATAGTGAATGTCTTGTGGGCTTTAGCTACTCTTCTTGTCCTAAAATGTTCTGCCTTATCATTCACTTTTGTGAGTTTGTTACTATTTTTATATAATATTAATGTATATAACCCATCGTACACCTTTTCTGTAGGTAACTTTATTATGATTTGCAGGTTCCGGAGTCGTTTTGCTCTAAAGAATGTGGGAAAGGCGAGAGACGGGTGCAGACCGGCTCCTACGCTTGCTGCTTTTATTGTTTTCCTTGCCCAGCGATGACTTTTCTTAATAAAAGCGGTAATTTGTTTTCTTTTACTTCCCTTGGTCTGCGGCCAGTTTAACCCCTTCAATACCGGGCACTTTTACCCCCTTCCTGCCCAGGCAATTTTCAGCTTTCAGTGCTGTCACACTTTGAACGACAATTGCGCGGTCATGCAACACTGTACACAATATTAGCTTAATTTATCCCCACAAATAGAGCTTTCTTTTGGTGGTATTTGTGGGGGGGGGGGTTATTGCTGCCACTGTGCCCATTAAATTCTGCTACTGTGCCAATCAAACGCAGCCACTGGGGGGGGGGTGTTAATTTTTTGCTAAACAAATAAAAAAAGACGGAAAAGTTTTTTTTTGTTTCTGTTATAAAATGTTGTAAATTACAATTAAGTACAATTTGTCCTTCACTGATGGGCACTGATATGCAGCACTCACGGGCACTTATACGTGACACTGATGGGCACCTATAGGTGGCACTGATGGGCACTCATAGGTGGCACTGATATGCAGCACTGATGGGAACTGATAGGCGGTACTGAAATGCAGCACTCATAGGTGGCACTGATGGGCACTTATACGTGGCACTGGTGGGCACTCATAGGTTGCACTGATGGGCACTGATAGGCTGCACTGATATGTGACACTGATATGCAGCACTGATGGGCACTAATAGGCAGTACTGATATGCAGTACTCATGGGCACTCATAGGTGGAACTCATGGGCACTCATAGGTGGCACTGATGGGCACTTATAGGTTGCACTGATGGGCACTGCCATAATGTTGACACCTATAAAATGAGTTTTGGGTGGGCTTTAGACTTTTTTTTTTACAATATGTCAACTTTTTTTTATGTATAAAAGAAATGTTAAATCAATATTTTATGTTTTCCAGATCTTTATTCCTGCCAGCCTTGTAGACCTGACCAGTGGTCTCCAGTGAGAAGTGACATTTGTTATAACCGAACCTTGGAATATCTGAGCTGGGCGGACCCGTTATCCCTCATCCTTCTGTCTATCATTACATTACTGATATTGGTAATCATCACTATAGCCGCCATCTTTGTTATCAATCTGAACACTCCGGTAGTGAAATCAGCGGGAGGGAAGATGTGTCTGGGGATGTTGCTATCCTTAGCGCTCTCTTGCTTCACCTTGTATTGCTATTTTGGTGAGCCGGGGGTGGTCACGTGTATGGTGAGGCAACCCGTCTTTGCCGTGAGTTTCACCGTCTGCTTCTCCTGCATCGTGGTCCATGCCTTTCAGATTGTGTGCATTTTCAAGATGGCCTCCCTTATGCCAAGAGTATACGACATCTGGGTGAAGAAGAATGGCTCGGACGTCTTCATTGCCGTCAGTTCCAACATCCAGGTTCTGATCTCTGTTGTGTGGGTCGTGGTGAAGCCTCCAAGACCCATAGCGGATTATTCCACCTTCCCGGATCAGATCATACTGAAATGTTCCGAGACGGTATCTGTCGGCGCCATCACTCAAATCACCTACATCGGGTCCCTCTGTATGATATGTTTCATCTTCTGCTACATGGGGAAAGACCTACCAGAGAGCTACAACGAGGCCAAGTGTATCTCATTCAGTTTGCTGGTCTACTTCATCTCCTGGATCGGCTTCTTCACCACGTACATCGTCTATCAAGGGAAGTACCTTGCCGCGGTCAATGTCAGCGCTGTCCTTCTCAGTGTGTTGGGGATTCTCATTGGCTATTTTGTTCCAAAATGTTACATCATTCTTTTCAGACCAGAGCTGAACACTACGGAACATTTCCAGGCCGCCATCCAGAATTACACCAAGAAACAGTCAGCACAAGAGTAGAATCTCACACTTCATAGTTTCATAGTTTGTAAGGTTGAATAAAGACATCAGTCCACCTGAGTGAGTGTCTACAATTGTCCCCATCCCTGTACATCACACACTCACATTGGTCCCTACCCTCAAGGAGCCCACAATCCAAGGTCCCCATTCATATACTAGGGGCCAATTTTTGGACAGAAGCCAATTAACCTACCTGCATGTCTTTGGATTGTGGGAGGAAACCGGAGTACCAGGAGGAAACCCACGCAGGCACAGGGAGAACATGCAAACTCCAGGCAGGAAGTGTCGTGGTTGGGATTCGAACCAGCGACCCTTCTTACTGCTAGGTGAGAGTGCTAACCACTACACTTCTTGTGCTTTGTGATTTTTGTTTGGCATCCGGTCACTTTAGTTAGAATTTCTTAAGGCTTTCTGTGGGTCATGGCTGAAGTTTAATATACTCATATTTTGCCTTCACTGGTTCTTCTCACCCCCCTCCCCCCTTGTTATCTCAGTGGCGGTGCGTCCATTAAGGGCTCAAGGAAGCCACAAGGGAAGTTGCTTTTCTAACACTGAACCGCCTCTTCGCCAATCAGGAGGCGCGGATCTAATACCGGTCACCTGATTGGCTGAAGGTAGAGGCGATCCCATTGGCCGTCTAGCAGAACAGGAAGAAGAGTTGCAGGGAGGACACAGGAGCCGTCGCCTGACCCGCGCTACACATCCCACAGCTCACCGCCATCACCCACTGCCTGACCCGCCACCACGTTGGGGTAAGTGCCGGGCAGAAAGCAGGTGGGTGGAGGGGGCACAGTGGCTGCATATTATGGGCACAGAGGCTGCATATGATAGGCGCAGTTAGCTGCATTTGCTGGGCACAGAGGCTGCATATGATGGGCACAGTTGGCTGCATTTGCTAGTCAGAGTTGACTGCATTTGCTGGGCACAGTGGCTGCATTTGCTGGGCACAGTGGCTGCATTTTATGGGCACAGAGACTGCATATGATGGGCACAGAGGCTGCATGTTATGGGCACAGTTGGTTGCATATGATGGGCACAGTTGGCTGCATATGATGGGTACAGTTGGCCACATATAATGGGCACAGTGGCTGCATATGATGGGCACAGTTGGCTGCATATGATGGGCGCAGTTGGCTGCAAAGGATGGGCACAGTGGCTGCATATGATGGGCACAGTTGGCTGCATATGATGGGCACAGTTGGCTGCAAATGATGGGCACAGTTGGCTGCATATGATGGGCAAAGTTGGCTGCATATGATGGCCACAGTTGGCTGCATATTATGGGCAGAGTTGGCTGCATATTATGGGCAGAGTTGGCTGCATATGATGGGCACAGTTGGCTGCATATTATGGGCCACAGTTGGCTGCATATTATGGGCCACAGTTGGCTGCATATGATGGCCACAGTTGGCTGCATATGATGGCCACAGTTGGCTGCATATTATGGGCCACAGTTGGCTGCATATTATGGGCCACATTTGGCTGCATATTATGGGCACAGTTGGCTGCATATTATGGGCACAGTTGGCTGCATATGATGGGCACAGTTGGCTGCATATGATGGGCACAGTTGGCTGCATATGATGGGCACAGTTGGCTGCATATGATGGGCACAGTGTCTGCATATTATTGGCGCAGTTGGCTGCATATGATGGGCACAGTTGGCTGCATATGATGGGCACAGTTGGCTGCATATAATGGGCACAGTTGGCTGTATATAATGGGCACAGTGGCTGCATATGATGGGCACAGTTGGCTGCATATAATGGGCACAGTTGGCTGTATATAATGGGCACAGTGGCTGCATTTGATGGGCACAGTTGTCTGCATTTGATGGGCACAGTTGGCTGCATATAATGCACATTCCTGCACATACAGTACATGTTTAGAAACCAAAAAGAAGACATTTAGCTCAAACCATTTTTTTATTGTACAGATAACAATATAACATTTCTGTATAAACTCCACAAATATTGTAGATAAGAACCTACAATACAAAGGTTCCTCCACACAGTACCATTGTGCAATACGGTACAGTACAGAAACCATAATATTTCCTAAGGCACTGATATCCTTTGTAGTAGTGGTGGGCGGCCATATTGGCCGTCCATAATAACTAAATGTCGGGGTTGAGAGATATTTTGGAAACACAATTTATTGGCTGCTCTGGGTTACAAGGATTTGACATGGTGGTCTGACTATAAGACGAAGAGCAGACAGTCATATTCTACCATAGAAGAAAACGCGAAGACCTCGGACAAGGCCTTCTCTTTATTGTAGTACTGAAAATGAGCCTTAAGTCTAGATTCACAACCTATGCGTTTTTTTAGTGCATTTTGCAGAAATGCACTACAGTCCATTTAACATGGTTTCCTAAGGGACCGATTCACATCTATGCACTTTTCAGCCGCTGCGTTTCTGGAAAAGGTCAGGTACTTTTTTCCTGCAGCAGATTGCCTGTAATAGACTTCAATGGACCCTCAAGAAAAACAAAATGTTGCATTTTTGAGGCGTTTTGCATTTTTTTACTCTCTTTAACAAACCAATGCGTCATCAGCTGTCAGCGGAGTTCCCCACTGACAGCTAAATGTAAAAAAAGAAATTGCCGGCAAAGGAAAAAAAAATGGTGTAGGGTCCCCCCCCCCCAATCCATATCAGGCCCTTTGGGTCTAGTATGGGATTTGAGGGTAACCCCACGTGAAAATGTAAAAAAAAAATGGCGTGGGGTCCCCCAATCCATATCATGCCCTTTAGGTCTAGTATAGGATTTGAGGGGAACCCCACGTGAAAATGTAAGAAAAAGATGGCGTGGGGTCCCCCCAATCCATATCATACCCTTTGGGTCTAGTATGGGATTTGAGTGGAATCCCATGCTAAAATGTAAAAAAAAAAATGCCGTGGGGTCCCCCCGATCCATATCAGGCCCCTCGGGTCTAGTATGGGATTTGAGGGGAACCCCACGCCAAAATGTAAAAAAATAAAAAATAAAATGGCATGGGGTCCCCGCAATCCATATCAGGCCTTTTGGGTCTAGTATGGGATTTGAGGGGAACCCCACATGAAAATGTAAAAAAAAATGGCGTGGGGTCTCCCAATCCATATCGGGCCCTTCGGGTCTAGTATGAGATTTGAGGTGAACCCCACGCCAAAATGTAAGAAAAAAAAATGGCATGGGGTCCCCCCAATCCATATCAGGCCTTTTGGGTCTAGTATGGGATTTGAGGGGAACCCCACGTGAAAATGTAAAAAAAAAAAAATGGCGTGGGGTTCCCCAATCCATATCGGGCCCTTCGGGTCTAGTATGGGATTTGAGGGGAACCACACGTGAAAATGTAAGAAAAAGATGGCGTGGGGTCCCCCCCAATCCATATCAGGCCCTACGGGTCTAGTATGGGATTTGAGGGGAACCCCACGCCAAAATGTAAAAATAAAAAAAATGGCATGGGGTCCCCTCCAATCCATATCAGGCCCTTTGGGTCTAGTATGGGATTTGTGGGGAACCCCATGTGAAAATTTTAAAAAAAGATGGCATTGGGTCCCCCCCAATCCATATCAGGCCCTACAGGTCTCGTATGGGATTTGAGGGGAACCCCATGCCAAAATGTAAAAAAATAAAAAATAAAATGGCATGGGGTCCCCGCAATCCATATCAGGCCTTTTGGGTCTAGTATGGGATTTGAGGGGAACCCCACATGAAAATGTAAAAAAAAAATGGCGTGGGGTCCCCCAATCCATATCGGGCCCTTCGGGTCTAGTATGAGATTTGAGGTGAACCCCACGCCAAAATGTAAGAAAAAAAAATTGCATGGGGTCCCCCCAATCCATATCAGGCCCTTCGGGTCTAGTATGGGATTTGAGGGGAACCACACGTGAAAATGTAAGAAAAAGATGGCGTGGGGTCCCCCCCAATCCATATCAGGCCCTACGGGTCTAGTATGGGATTTGAGGGGAACCCCACGCCAAAATGTAAAAATAAAAGAAATGGCATGGGGTCCCCTCCAATCCATATCAGGCCCTTTGGGTCTAGTATGGGATTTGAGGGGAACCCCATGTGAAAATTTAAAAAAAAGATGGCATGGGGTTCCCC
Organism: Lithobates sylvaticus; assembly: GCA_028564925.1. NCBI lineage: Eukaryota > Metazoa > Chordata > Amphibia > Anura > Ranidae > Lithobates > Lithobates sylvaticus. The sequence goes on along the minus strand of CM053035.1, from coordinate 204,630,080 downwards.
CCCAATCCATATCAGGCCCTACAGGTCTCGTATGGGATTTGAGGGGAACCCCATGCCAAAATGTAAAAAAAAAATGGCATGGGCCCCCCCCCCCCCCCCCCCCCAAGTCCCTGACCCTTTCCTGAAGGGCCTTATATGGATTGGGGGGCCCATGCCATTTTATTTCTTATTTTTTCTTTTTACATTCAACTGCTGATCTCATCTCCGACTCATCAGTTGTTAAGGACGCGGTGGCTGCCTATTTCTTAACAACCAGCCAGTTTGTTAAAGAGAAAAAAATGCAAAATGCATCAAAAATGCAGGTTTAAAAATGCACCGGAGACCGGCATCAACCGCTACCGCATAGATGTGAACCTAGCCTTAAAGAGGACCTGTCATGACAGATATATAAAAGCGAATCCTCTGCTGGAGCATACCAGTTGTCTGGCTGTCTCTACCCTTAAAAGATGTAATTGGAGGACCAGGCTGGCATACTTATCCCCGATCAGCGACTTTGAGTATGAAGATGGCGAATGAGCCAGGAGGAGTGGTCATCACTGGCAGCCTTCGTATTCCTCTCATGACAGGTTCCCTTTAATGCTTCCTTAGCAAGCAACCTGAAATCCTGTCCAATCCCACCTGACTGCAGTCATCTTCTCTCTGATTGGCTGCTATGGGCTATAGTCGCTTACGCATCGCTCCTATTTCACTTTGCTTTGCAATTAAAATTGATAGCGCCTTTAAAAAAAAATTGTAATGGAATTGTAATGCAATTTTCTGCATGCCTGGGTCAGACCAGAGAATGTGGAGATCAGAGACAGGCAATTAGCATTTTCAGAAGGAGGTCAGAAATGTTTTTTTTTTTTATAATGGATTGTCCCATCCTATAAGTGCATGATACATTCTTCATTATGAAGCAGACATTGATCCCCATCAGATCACCTTCCACTAGGGAAATACACGAGGGAAAAGGAACGACTTTAGATTGTAGCAATCTCTGCGTCCTCCTGGGTTTACAGTCACTCATAAAGTCCTATCAATGTGATATGACGTGGTGATGGTCCAGCTCCTCTACCACGGTCTCCACAGAGGCTTGAAGCTGCCGGTTGGGGGTTGGTGCTTTGCCTGTTGGATGGAGGGCTGAGAGGAGGCCTGGAGGTGACTGGGATCTCGGGGTGCCTCCAGTCGGTGGAAGTGGTTCAGGAGTCTGATCTGGGCCTCCTCCTCAACACGATGCATGGTGAGATAGGAGAGGGTCTCGTGAAGACACTTCGAGTAGCCTTGTCTGAATTGCTTCTGCTCCGTTCTTGGGAATGGTTTGCCACCTGGAGAAGAATTAACAGGAGAGGAGACTTGTGAATACTCTGTGCGCAAATACAGATTACAGAATGATATTCAAAACATGAGAGAACCACCAGCGGAACATGGAGGGGGGTCATTGGACATTGGCTTTATTAAATGGTGCTGGAGGTCACATGTCATAAAGATCCCACCAGTCTGACTTCTGGATTTCTACCAGATTTACAGCTATTTCATAAATTGTGACTTGTTTACTTTTATATCATTTTATTTTATAAAGAATGGGTGGAAGTCAGATTAGTATTTTCTACGCTGAGATCCGAGGGGGAGCCAGACATCTGTGCAGGTCTATCAGTCCTCTGGGAGTAGAGGCCTCTAAATAAATACTATTATCTATCTATAGATCTATCTATCTATTAGACATGTGCACTGACGAAAAATTTGTTCATTTTCGTTTTCGTTTCATTTGTTCTTTTGCTTTTTTCGGAAATTGGGAAAATCGAAAATTCGGGAATTTGGAAATTCGCAAATTTGGAAATTCGCAAATTCGGGAATTTGGAAATTCGCAAATTCGGAAATTTCGGGAATTTTCACATTTCTATTTTTCGGATTTCCGAATTTTTGAATCTTCGGATTTCCGAATCTTCGGATTTCCGAATTTCGAATCTTCGGATTTCCGAATTTCGAATCTTCGGATTTCCGAATTTCGAATCTTCGGATTTCCGAATTTCAAATTTTCGTATTTCCAAAACTCCGAATTTTCGGATTTCCGGATTTACGAATTTCCTATTTTCGGATTTACGAATTTTCGGATTTACAAATTTTCGGATTTACGAATTTTGGATTTTCGGAATTCGGGAATTCAAAGATTTGAAAATCCCAAAATTTAAAAATCTGAAAAAAGAAAGAAAATCAGTTTAATTAATAACTAACTATTAAATTAACGAGTACAAATTTATCCGACGTTACGAATTATCTGAAATAACGAATGCCGCATCTAAACAAATGGAAAAAGGTTTTATTATTATTGTTATTTATTATTATTAGATCGTTACGTTCCATTTGGTTAGATGTGGCATTCCTTATTTCAGATAATTCGTAACTTCGGATAAATTCGTACTCGTTACGTTCACTAACAGACAAATTTGAAAGGGAATTCCAATACCTATAATTTAATAGTTAGTTATTATTTAGAATTAAACAGATTTTCTTTCTTTTTTTTTCAGATTTTCGATTTTTCGAATTTTTGAATTTCCGAATTCCGAAAATTCTGAATTCAGAAAATCCACCCCCCCACCCATCCATTCATCTATCCAAGCACCCACCCCCCCACCCATCCATTCATCTATCCAAGCACCCACCCACCCATCCATCCATTCATCTATCCAAGCATCCACCCACCCATCCATCCATTCATCTATCCAAGCATCCACCCACCTATCCATCCATTCATCTATCCAAGCATACACCCACCCACCCATCCATTCATCTATCCGAGCATCCACCCACCCATCCATCCATTCATCTATCCGAGCATCCACCCACCCATCCATCCATTCATCTATCCAAGCATCCACCCACCCACCCACCCATCCATTCATCTATCCAAGCATCCACCCACCTATCCATCCATTCATCTATCCAAGCATACACCCACCCACCCATCCATTCATCTATCCGAGCATCCACCCACCCATCCATCCATTCATCTATCCAAGCATCCACCCATCCATTCATCTATCCAAGCATCCACCCACCCATCCATCCATTCATCTATCCAAGCATCCACCCACCCATCCATCCATTCATCTATCCAAGCATCCACCCACCCACCCATCCATTCATCTATCCAAGCATCCACCCACCTATCCAAGCATCCACCCACCCATCCATCCATTCATCTATCCAAGCATCCACCCACCCACCCATCCATTCATCTATCCAAGCATCCACCCACCTATCCATCCATTCATCTATCCAAGCATCCACCCACCCATCCATCCATTCATCTATCCAAGCATCCACCCACCCACCCATCCATTCATTCATCCACCCCCTATTCATAAAGCCATCCATATATCTATCTGTCCCTCCCTCCCTCTATCCATATGTCCGTCTGTCCATCCATCCATTTATCTATACAAACATCCATCCATTCACCCCCCCCCCCCCCCCCCTATTCATCAATCTCTCCATATATCCATTTGTCTGTCCTTCACTCCCTCGCTGCCTCTATATGTCCATCCGCCCCCCTATTTATCAATCCATCTATATATCTATCTGTCCCTCCCTTCCTCTATCCATCCGGCCCTCTGTACATCTCTCTCTCTATATAAACAAACACAGTGTTTATTATAGTTGTATACAGTTTCTAGATTGTAAGCTCCTCTGATCAGGGCCCTCTGATTGATCCCTCCTGTATTGATTTGTATTGTAAGTGTAATGTCTGCCCTCCTGTTGTAAAGCGATGTGCAAACTGTTGGCGCTATATAAATCCTGTATAATAATAATAATAATAATATACAAAGTTATACTTTATATCCCTTGGTTAGCTGTATTCCTATATTTTGACCACACGAGGGCGCTGTCTGTCACACTTATTGACTTCAGTGTACTATAGAGCAGTCTGAGTTGTAGTTGATGATACAAAGTTGAATATAAAATAAAACAAAGTCCTTTGTGAACCAACCCTCCTCCTCAGTGGCATCTTTACTGCACAGCACTGACTGTGATCTGTCATGTTCTATTGTTTGTTATGTGAATAAACGTATTTCTGTCCAATAAATCAATACATAAAGCAATGTCTTTACCATCTCTGCCCATCGTCTGCCGCAGGAACTGCACAGCGATTTCCAGCACGTCGGCTTTCTCAGGCTTGGAATCCGGTTGCAGCAGCTGGAACTCTTGCTCCAAAATTCTGCGCAGCTGATTGATGCTGCTGTTAATGCGATCTCTGCGCATCTTCTCCACCGCTGGCTTCCTTATCTGTAACGTGGATTTAAAAATTAAATACATTTTCAATTAAAATTAAAAAAAAAAAAAGTATTTAAACTCTGTGGCAACAAAAGGGAGAGGAAAAAAAAATCACTAAATACACAATAAAAACAAAGTATATATATGTTTTTTTTAATTATGTTTTTTTTTCTTAATTATTTAATTAAAAAGAAAACATTTTTAAAACCAAAAAAGATTTGGGACCCAAATGGAAACAATAGACTTGTTTATTGTTATTATATATTGTTTATTATCTTTTATTAACTTGTTTATTGTGTGTATATATATATATATGAAAACAAGTTTATTGTTTCTATTTAGCAGTCGGGTCTCAAATCTTTTTGGTTTTATAAATGCTTTTCATAATAATAGTTAAAGTGCAACTAAACCCAAGAACAAAAAATGAATAGTATTGCGGCTTATGTGGTGGCTGCATTCCTTTTTATTTTATCCTGGGGATCTGGCCCGTAACTCACTTCCTGTCCTAGGGTGACAACTGTACTGAGCAGAATTGTCACCCCTAGGGCAGGGAGTGTGTTAGGGCTACATAACTCCTCCCCTTATTCTCTATAACAGGGGGAGGTGTTTTGTAGTCTATGGCGATAGCTCAGGCAGGGACTGATGTGAATGTACAATATGTAAAGTGCTGCATAAATTATCAGTGCTATAATACTACTACTACTACTACTACTACTACTACTACTAATAATAATAATAAATAAAATAATAATACTAATATTTTTATTAATTACTGATAATTATAATAATACTATAAATAATAATGCTAATATTATTAATAATACTACTACTACTACTAATAATAATAATATAAATAATAATACTAATATTATTATTAATGATACTGATAATTATAATAATAAAAATAATAATGCTAATATTATTAATACTACTACTACTAATAATATTATTATTATTATTATTATTATTAAAACTTCTAATAATAATAATAATATTATTAATAATACTGATAATTATAATAATAATATAAATAATAATGCTAATATTATTAATACTACTACTACTACCATAATAATAATAATAATGATAATAACAGTAATAATAAAAAAATACTAATATTATTATTACTAACACTAATGGTAATAATAATATAAATAATAATGCTAATATAATGAATACTACTCCTACTAATAATAATATTAATAATAATAATATATAATAATAATATAAATAATAATACTATTATTATTATTATTATTATTATTATTATTATTATTATTAATAATACTGATAATATAAATAATAATGCTAATATAATGAATACTACTCCTACTAATAATAATAATAATATTAAATACTACTACTACTACTACTAATAATAATAATAATATAAATAATAATACTAATATTATTATTATTATTATATTATTATTAATACTGATAATGATAATATAAATAATAATGCTAATACCATTAATACTACTACTACTACTACTACTTCTACTACTAATAATAATAATATAAATAATAATAATAACAATAATAATAAAAATAATAATACTAATATTATTACTAACACGTATAATAATGATAATATAAATAATAATGCTAATATTATTAATACTACTCCTACTACTAATAATAATATTAATACTACTACTACTACTAATAATAATAATAATAATAATATATAAATAATAATACTAATATTATTATTAATAATACTGATAATGATAATAATAATATAAATAATAATGCTAATATTATTAATACTACTACTACTACTAATAATAATAACAGTAATAATAAAAATAATAATACTAATAATATTATTATTACTAACACTAATAATAATAATATTAATACTACTGCTACTACTAATAATAATATACATAATACTAATATTATTATTATTATTATTATTTATAATACTAATTTATTATTACTAACACTAATTATAATAATAATATGAATAATAATGCTAATATTATTAATACTACTACTACTACTACTAATAATAATAATAATAATAATGACGTACCCTATTCTTCTCCTTGGTGGTGAGCTTGTGCTCGGAATACTCCGGGGAGATCAGGCAGGTAGCGGCATTGACAGCCATGATCACTAAGCCTGGTCACCGCGCGGCGATCTGTCGGCGGCGTGGCGTCCGGCTGTATTTATAGCACACGATCTGCATATCAATGTATGAGTGTCTGTGAGCTCTGAGTTTCCCACACTGGCTGGCCAATCACAGAGGGCGCTGGACAAACAGACACATTCATTCATGCCTGTGAACGGATCCCCCCCCCTCCCCCACCCACCCCTTCCCTTCAGCTGTCAGGAGTGTGTGCTGTACAAAGGACACAGACTCATCATACAGGGGGGGGGGACGCCACAAGACCTGGGAAAGCCCCACCCACAGTGTTTGCTACCTGCTTCCACCGGGGGGGGTGGGGGGGGGAGTGGGGCAGGATGATAAAATCTGACCTGTCGTTGTAACACAAGAACAATGGCCAGGGGGGGGGAACAATGTCTCAGGTGATAAGAAGAAAGTTTGGTGTTTAGGGGCCCCATTTACACTGTTTTTTTGTTTTTTTTGTTTTTGTAATTTCTTTATTTGCCAAAGAAAGTTACATGTAACAATCAAGAGAAACAATATTTACAGTATCTCAAATAGAAAACAAATAGGTAAGTAATCAGAGGCGGGTCCGAGAACAACGGCCCGGCGTTGCACAGAGTTAGTACTTCCGCCGGGGCCTAACAAGCCGAGGGATGGGGCAATATGAAAGCAAGATATGAACCAGGATATACATCATATCTGAAAGGTGTATCCCATCACCGGGTTTCCAAAGGATAACTATAAAGAGGGGGGGGGGGGGGTAAGGCAGAGGGAACAACCAGAATGGGGGGGTAGATGTTGGGGGTAGGTGTCCCCCGGGCAGAAGAGACTGGGTCGAGGGGGAAGAAGAAAATAGAAAGAGAGGGCATAGAGGGCCTCTCGCCCATGGAGTTGAGTTGGATCCGGGGAGGCTTGCTCGTATGTGCCACCTCCTGTATATACCGTATATACTCAAGTATAAGCCGAGGCACCTAATTTTACCACAAAAAACTGGGAAAACGTATTGACTTGAGTATAAGCCTAGGGTGAGAAATGCGCAGCTACTGTAAGTGGAAAAGAGGGTCAGCAATGCCCATTTGCAGCCTCACTGTGCCCATTTGCAGCCTCACTGTGCCCATTTGCAGCCTCACTGTGCCCATTTGCAGCCATAGGTCCCCCGAACTTTAAACTTGGTAGTTAAGGGTTCCTATATGCCCCCCTAGCTGCAGCCAAAATTTGGGGTCTCTGGACCCAAAGGGTCCCGAAATGACATTGCTGCAGATGGACACAGTTGACCGACTTTGGGGCTCCCCGTATCTCGGGGCCACTCGGTGCTAGGAACCCCAACTAGCACTACGATATATCCAAAGATGCGGTTCCTAGCACCAAGTGTCCCCCAAGATACGGGGCCCCAAAGTCGGTGCGGAAAATGTCAAGCACTTTTCTAAAGCAGAGAATGACATTTTCTGAACCGACTTTGGGGCCCCCGTATCTCGGGGCCACTTGGTGCTAGGAACCCCATCTTTGGATATGTTGTAGTTCTAGTTCCACTGGGTTTGCACTAAGTTCTAGCACTAAGTGGCCCCCCGAGATACAAAGGGTCCCGAAATGACATTGCTGCAGATGGAGCCCTGTATCTCGGGGGCCACTTGGTGCTAGAAACCCCAAATTTGGGGTTCCTAGCACCAAGTGGCCCCCGAGATACGAAGCCCCAAAGTCGGGTCGGAAAATGTCATTCTCTGCTGCAGAAAAGTGCTTGACTCGAGTATAAGCCGAGGGGGGACACTTTCAGCACAAAAAAATGTGCTGAAAAACTCGGCTTATACTCGAGTATATACGGTATGGGTCGGTGTACACAAAGTGGTTCTAGGGTCGTCTGGTCTCTCGGAAGGTCTCCTTCCGGTTATGCAAGGTAGCTCTGAGATCTTCCATGTCTCTCAATTGGTTCACCTTGGAGAACCACAGAGATTTTGACGTGGTATTTTCCGATCTCCAACAAAGGGGGATGCATGCCCTGGCCGCATTTAGCAGTTGGATTGTAAGAGAGGCCTTATTTTTCCTGATCGGTCTGTCTGAAAGATGAAGCAGGCAGGCCGCCGGGTTCCCTTCCTGGTCGACATTGGTCAGGCGATTGACTGTGCAGATCACTTTGCGCCAAAAGGGGGCAAGTTTGGGACAGTCCCAGAAGATATGCAGCATCGTCCCTTCGGCGTCTCTCCAGCGCCAGCAAACACTGGAGACCTGCGGGGGGAAACAGTGCAAAGTGGTAGGCACTCTCTACCATCTGGTCAAGATTAACCCGTCTCCTGGATCCTTGTGGCTATGGACATGGACGTCCGCAGAACTTTTTTCAGGGGGGGGGGGGGGGCATCATTTTAAGGTCACCCATGCTCTGACCCTTTTCGACAATGTCATTATCACATTATCACTGTCAGAGACTGCAGACATTGCACAAGAGACGGTCAGAGACTGCGGACAGGGCCCAAGAGACTGCCAGAGACTGCGGACATGGCCCAAGAGACTGTCAGAGACTGCGGACATGGCACAAGAGACTGTCAGAGACTGCGGACATGGCACAAGAGACTGTCAGAGACTGCGGACATGGCACAAGAGACTGTCAGAGACTGCGGACATGGCACAAGAGACTGTCAGAGACTGCGGACATGGCCCAAGAGACTTCAGAGACTGCGGACATGGCACAAGAGACCGTCAGAGACTGCGGACATGGCACAAGAGACTGTCAGAGACTGCGGACATGGCACAAGAGACTTCAGAGACTGCGGACATGGCACAAGAGACTTCAGAGACTGCGGACATGGCACAAGAGACTGTCAGAGACTGCGGACATGGCACAAGAGACTGTCAGAGACTACGGACATGGCCCAAGAGACTGTGAGAGACAGCATACATGGCACAAGAGATGACCAGAGACTGCATACATGGCCCAAGAGACTGTCAGAAACTGCATACATGGCTCAAGAGACTGCGGACATGGCACAAGAGACTGTCAGAAACTGCATACATGTGGGGGGGGGGTGACAGAGAGAGACAGGGGGGGGTGACAGAAAGAGACAGAGGGGGTGACAGAGATGAGTGTGACAGAGAGAGACAGAGGGGAGTGTGAGAGAGAGACAGAGGGGAGTGACAGAGAGAGGGGGGGGGGGTGAAAAAGACAGAGGGTGAGGGAGAGGGGGTGACAGAGAGGGGCGATGGGGGTCATCACTCCTGATCCGATCCATGATTCCAGGGGGGGGGGGGGCACTTGCCCCCCCTTACCCCTACCTGAGGACGCCTATGGCTATGGAGGACTTCTGGGAGAAACAAAGGATCTTCTCTTTCTGAGAGTCAGTAAACTGGGTGCCTAAGTCTGATTCACATTTGGTTAGGAAGGGTGGGGTGTATCCATCCGCCGGCCGAATCAGAGATGCATATATTATTGAGAGGCCGTGGCGGACTGGTTCCCGGCAACACAGGTGTTCCAATTCCGTAAGTTGGCGAGAAGTACCCTGCGTCCGTAGACACCCACGCAGAAAGTTGCGTAGCTGGAAACCGCTCCAGAAGTGTAGCGGAGGATCCGTGGCAGATACCCCTGCCGAGGGGGGTGAGTCGGCCATCGGAACACACAAAGTGGCATAAGCAGAGATTCCCACTTGTGACTAAACCCTGGAAGTGGGGATTCTGAAGGCCTGGCGAAAACTCTGGGTTGCCCAATACCGGCACCATAGGAGAGGGCAGAGGTGACACTGAAGTATGTTTAAATGTGTCCCTGGCCACCAGAAGAGTGCTGCCCAGTGTGGGGTGTTCACTGAGGGTCCTTGGGAGAGGTTATGAAATCCACGGCCAACTTTTGGCTGTGTTGCCAGAGTCCTCCATCTCCATGGCCACCCACTGTTTCGCTGCTGCGTGACAATGCCAGTCCACCAACCTGGTGAGGTGTGTAGCCCTGTAATAGGCTTACGCATCTGGGAGACCAACTCCTCCCCTATGCTTTGCAAGATGGAGAAGTTGCAACATAATACGAGATTTGCGGTAGGACCAGATGAAATCTCTAAACATTCACCCGTTTAAAGAACACTGGAGGAAGACGATTGGGAAGTGCTTGCAACATGTACAGCACCCGGGGCAGTAACTATCAGACTTCTACGTACCTGACCGGTGAGTCCGCTTGGGCAGAGGGTGGTCTCCCTTACGTGTCCGACTCGCTGCCCCTGGTAGAGAGAACAGGTGGCACGGGAGTACGGAGTGGTATGAGAGCCTGGTAAAGGATCCTGATGCTGGAAGGTAGGTGCCCACCAGTGCAGCCTCATCAGCGCATATCAATGAAGCAGAAAATTACCTGTTTGCAAAATTTAATAACAAACTATTAAACAGGATTTTTTTTTTTGCTAAATTTTCCATCTTTTTTTGTTTGTTTAGCAAAAAATTTAAAATCCCAGCTGTGATTAAATACCACAAAAGAAAGCTCTATTTGTGGGAAAAAAATGATAAAAACGTAATTTTGGTACAGTGTTGTATGACCGCGCAATTGTCATTCAAAAGTGCGTCAGCGCCGAAAGCTGAAAATTGGTCTGGGCCGGTGGGGGGTTTAAGTGCCCAGTAAGCAAGTGGTTAACAATGTTCCACGAAAAACAAAATTGAAAAAAGGGTTTCATCTGTAGGGGCTTCTAACCCTCCATAGACCCTTTCATGCTGCAATCTGATCCATGTTGACATTTAGCGGTGGTCACTCTTCTCACATACGTCTTCGGCGACTACACAAAACATGACAACCATGTAATGTATATACTACAAGGATCAATACCTGTTCCTCATTCCCCCAGCTCCAGTTCCCTGGGCAGCAGTCAATAGCTGTCCCCTCCTCTCCCCCCTGCTCCGGGGTCTTTCCCACACTCAGCAGTCCACAGATTAATGACACAGACAATGGCAAGTGTGACAGGCCTGTATGGCGGGAGGCACTGCTAACATCTGGGGCTGGTAATATAATAGAGGGATTCACGGGAAGATAATTGTGGGAACGAAGACCATCTCTAGCTGAAATGCGCGAGTTAAGTGTTTTCTCTGACATCTGCTGTCTAAGCAGGTCTAAGCTTAGTGTAGGACTTGGCGAGTATCTATTATGACTTAAATATGACTTTCCAAGAAGCATCTAAGGTGGCCTTTCTCAACCTTTTCAACATGGAGAAACCCTTCAAATAAATGTAAGATGGCAATAATATACTATATCTACAACTCATGGTATATTAGCAAGGTGGTCAGAGGGAAGAATGGCCCTAAAGCCAGCCATAGGGGGACCGAAATTCAGCTGGTTCAGCAGAAACCGCCTGAATCTCGATCCATGTATGGCTGTTCCTGTTCAAAGGAAGTTGATTGTTAGATCGACTTCTGTTAAGTGGAAATTATGGAAAAGTTTTGTCAGTGTATTCTGACAGTGGAGAGTTCTGAGGTCAGAATATTATGTCTCAGTGGGAATGATTCCCTCATCCACATCACTTCAGGCATCTGTTCCATTTGTTCATTAACTTGCTGGATGGAGGGGAAAAAAAACAACCTTTCTACAGCCAGATTTACATTGGTGGTCAGTGGGAAGAATGATTAATAGATTGGTGATTAGTAGGAAGAATGTCCCTTACACTGGTGGCCAATGGGAAGAATGTCCCTTACACTGGTGGCCAATGGGAAGAATGTCCCTTACACTGGTGGCCAATGGGAAGAATGTCCCTTACATTGGTGATCAGTGTGAAGAATGTTACTTACATTGGTGGCCAATGGGAAGAATGTTCCTTACATTGGTGATCAGTGTGAAGAATGTTCCTTACATTGGTGGCCAATGAGAAGAATGTTCCTTACATTGGTGATCAGTGTGAAGAATGTTACTTACATTGGTGGCCAATGGGAAGAATGTTCCTTCCATTGGTGATCAGTGGGAAGAATGTTCCTTACGTTGGTGGTCAGTGGGAAGAATGTTCCTTACATTGGTGATCAGTGAGAGGAATGTTCCTTACATTGGTGATCAGTGTGAAGAATGTACCTTACATTGGTGATCAGTGGGAAGAATGCTCCTTACATTGGTGATCAATTGGAAGAATGTTCCTTACATTGGTGGCCAGTGTGATGAATGTTCCTTACATTGGTGTTCCCATTGGTGATCAGTGGGAATGTTCCTTACATTGGTGGCCAGTGGGAAGAATGTTCCTTACATTGGTGATCAGTGTGAAGAATGTTCCTTACATTGGTGGCCAGTGGGAGGAAGAATGTTCCTTACATTGGTGATCAGTGGGAGGAATGTTCCTTACGTTGGTGGTCAGTGGGAAGAATGTTCCTTACATTGGTGATCAGTGAGAGGAATGTTCCTTACATTGGTGATCAGTGGGAAGAATGTTCCTTACATTGGTGATCAGTGAGAAGAATGTTCCTTACATTGGTGGCCAATTGGAAGAATGCTCCTTACATTGGTGATCAGTGGGATGAATGTCCCTTACATTGGTGGTCAGTGGGAAGAATGTTCCTTACATTGGTGATCAGTGAGAAGAATGTTCCTTACATTGGTGATCAGTGGGAAGAATGCTCCTTACATTGGTGGTCATGGGAAGAATGTTCCTTACATTGGTGGTCAGTGGGAAGAATGATTAATAGATTGGTGATTAGTAGGAAGAATGCCCCTTACATTGGTGGCCAGTGGGAAGAATGTTCCTTACATTGGTGATCAGTGAGAAGAATGTTCCTTACATTGGTGGCCAATGGGAAGAATGTTCCTTACATTGGTGATCAGTGGGAAGAATGTTCCTTACATTGGTGATCAGTGAGAAGAATGTTCCTTACATTGGTGATCAGTGAGAAGAATGTTCCTTACATTGGTGATCAGTGGGAAGAATGTCCCTTACATTGGTGATCAGTGGAATAAATGCTCCTTACATTGGTGATCAGTGAGAAGAATGTTCCTTACATTGGTGATCAGTGAGAAGAATGTTCCTTACATTGGTGATCAGTGGGAAGAATGTTCCTTACATTGGTGATCAGTGGGAAGAATGTCCCTTACATTGGTGATCAGTGGGCAGAATGTCCCTTACATTGGTGGCCAGTGGAATAAATGCTCCTTACATTGGTGATCAGTGGGAAGAATACTTCCTATTTTGTTGGTCAGTGGGAAAGTTTTTTTTTTATTATTTTATATTTAAATATTATATATTTTATAAAAATAAGACTACTCATTGTTTTTGGCAGGAGTACTGCATTAAATACGAAGGCCAGTCTTGCGGAAGCAATCAGACCATCTACAGCGTAAACACAAACACTTTGGTCACCTAAATATTCTTGTCTATGCTACAGAAAAGTGAGGTGGAAAGAGTGTGAAGCCAGGAGCAGACACCACCAGTGCCAGTGAAACAAGAGCAATCATGAAAACCTTTTTTTTCCTGGACTCATTGCCATTTTCTCCATGGGTGCCTACTCAGACCCACCAGTTTTGGTGGAAAATAGTTGGGCAGCGCTCGTCTCACGTTGGTTTGTTTGTGTATATTTTTGTTTCTCTCAAAGAGAGGATGTAGGAAAACATAAGCAGATAATAACGCCTGTCTGTTTTCTCAGGCAATCACATGTCTGTTTCCAGTTGCCAGACAAAACCACAACAATTCCCGCGGCAGTGAACTGGAAATCCTGCCAAAACAGAGGTGTGAAAGTGTGTCGGAGAACTTCAAAAGTCAGGAAAGGAGGTTTATGAGGCCAGGAGCTGGCAAGGGGAAGAGGTGACAAGTGAGAGCGGCACACTTCCCCCATCCTCCTCCTCCTACAAGGACAACTTCAAGAAGAACAACAAAGAGAAGAGCATTTGAACTTGCTGAAGTCTATCTAAGTTGAACGTCAAGCAGTCTATAGGTCCTGATTCCTCCATATAGATCTTTATATCACTAGAGGGATCACCAGCCGGAGGAAGGAGGTCCTGATTCCTCCATATAGATCTTTATATCACTAGAGGGATCACCAGCCGGAGGAAGGAGGTCCTGATTCCTCTATATAGATCTTTATATCACTAGAGGGGTCACCACCAGCAGGAGGAAGGAGGTCCTGATTCCTCTATATAGATCTTTATATCACTAGAGGGGTCACCAGCAGGAGGAAGGAGGTCCGGATTCCTCTATATAGATCTTTATATCACTAGAGGGATCACCAGCAGGAGGAAGGAGGTCCTGATTCCTCTATATAGATCTTTATATCACTAGAGGGATCACCAGACGGAGGAAGGAGGTCCTGATTCCTCTATATAGATCTTAATATCACTAGAGGAGTCACCGCAGGAGGAAGAAGGTCCTGATTCCTCTATATAGATCTTTATATCACTAGAGGGATCACCAGACGGAGGAAGGAGGTCCTGATTCCTCTATATAGATCTTTATATCACTAGAGGAGTCACCAGCAGGAGGAAGGAGGTCCTGATTCCTCTATATAGAGCTTTATATTACTAGAGGGGTCACCACCAGCAGGAGGAAGGAGGTCCTGATTCCTCTATATAGATCTTTATATCACTAGAGGGGTCACCAGCAGGAGGAAGGAGGTCCTGATTCCTCTATATAGATCTTTATATCACTAGAGGGGTCACCAGCAGGAGGAAGGAGGTCCTGATTCCTCTATATAGATCTTTATATCACTAGAGGGGTCACCAGCAAGAGGAAGGAGGTCCTGATTCCTCTATATAGATCTTTATATCACTAGAGGGGTCACCAGCAGGAGGAAGGAGGTCCTGATTCCTCTATATATAGATCTTTATATCACTAGAGGGATCACCAGCAAGAGGAAGGAGGTCCTGATTCCTCTATAAAGAACTTTATATCACTAGAGGGATCACCAGCCGGAGGAAGGAGGTCCTGATTCCTCTATATAGAGCTTTATATTACTAGAGGGGTCACCAGCAGGAGGAAGGAGGTCCTGATTCCTCTATATAGATCTTAATATCACTAGAGGAGTCACCCGCAGGAGGAAGGAGGTCCTGATTCCTCTATATAGATCTTTATATCACTAGAGGGATCACCAGCCGGAGGAAGGAGGTCCTGATTCCTCTATATAGATCTTTATATCACTAGAGGAGTCACCAGCAGGAGGAAGGAGGTCCTGATTCCTCTATATAGATCTTTATATTACTAGAGGGGTCACCACCAGCAGGAGGAAGGAGGTCCTGATTCCTCTATATAGATCTTTATATCACTAGAGGGGTCACCAGCAGGAGGAAGGAGGTCCTGATTCCTCTATAAAGATCTTTATATCACTAGAGGGATCACCAGCCGGAGGAAGGAGGTCCTGATTCCTCTATATAGAGCTTTATATTACTAGAGGGGTCACCACCAGCAGGAGGAAGGAGGTCCTGATTCCTCTATATAGATCTTTATATCACTAGAGGGATCACCAGCCAGGAGGAAGGAGGTCCTGATTCCTCTATATAGAGCTTTATATCACTAGAGGGGTCACCAGCAGGAGCAAGGGGGTCCTGATTCCGCTATAGATCTTTATATCACTAGAGGGGTCACCAGCAGGAGGAAGGAGGTCCTGATTCCTCTATATAGATCTTTATATCACTAGAGGGGTCATCAGCAGGAGGAAGGAGGTCCTGATTCCTCTATATAGATCTTTATATCACTAGAGGAGTCACCAGCACAAGGAAGGAGGTCCTGATTCTTCTATATAGTTCTTTATATCACTACAGGGGTCACCAGCCGGAGGAAGGAGGTCCTGATTCCTCTATATAGTTCTTTATAACACTAGAGGGGTCACCAGCAGGAGGAAGGAGGTCCTGATTCCCCAATATATCACTATAGGTGTTTGAGAGTCCAGTGGTTAGGTGTGGGCAAAAGGCACAGGCGCACTGCCCAGCCCCACTGGTGGCATCCTGTAAAAGTCTATGAGGGGCAGAATGCTGCTGCAGCTGGACAGGGCTGGATGGTGCACCATGTGGTATTACTAATGACTAGGGCTGTATGTGCCCTGAGACAAGTGCTCAGAATTTCGGCATGCCGAGAGTTCGTCCCTGGGCGTAAACAGCCCTAAACTCTAGTGCTGCTTGTTGCACCATAGGGCCACAACATCTTTCAGCCTCTCTTAGACGTCTACAGGCTGCCTACAGCGGGGTTGGATGGTGCACCTGTGCCTGCCACCCACATCTAGACACTGGTGTCTCATGCACTGGGACTAAATGCCCACCTGTGCATGAGGACTTACCTGTGAGATATGCCATTATGTACTTCAGAGGGAAATCTATAAAGAGAGAAATAGAGAGGCTGGCACTGGTGGCCTACTTCAAATATTGATAGTTGCCTGGCTTCAGTACTTAGAAACACTTCCCTTGAACATGAATGAAGATCAGAACACCCAAGTAATGAACCCCGGATCTGTATAGTCTGCATAGTGCATACTTGTTCTGAGTCAGTGAACTACAAAGTAGTAGCTGAAGCCTCTGGATCAGCATGACATCCTGTTCACAAGGAATAGCTGCCCCCCTACAACTACTCCTTTTGCCTTCCTCTGGATCGACTGTGGGTATAGGATAGTGTATATAGGATTGTAAAATGTAGTTTTTTTTCCCTTTTATTGGTTGAACTGGATAGACTTGTGTCTTTCTTCAACCAGACTAATGCCCCGTACACACGGTCGGAAATTCCGACCACAAAATCCGTCTGATTTTTTCCGACAGATTTTGTCCGACAAAGTTGTCGGAAAATCCGATCATTCTAAACGTGGTGACGTTCGTTGCGTACGACGGAACTACGTAGAGGCTAGTAGCCAATAGCTTTGGTCTTGTAATTTGATCTGAGCATGCGTGGCACTTTGTCCGTCGGAATTCCCTACACACGATCGGAAAAAGTCCGATCGGATTTTGTTGTCGAAAAATTTGAGAGCAGGATCTCAAATTTTTTCCCTCGGAAATTCCGGCGGAAAAAGTCAGATGGAGCCCACACACGGTCGGATTTTCCGACAACATGGTCCGATAGGACATTTTCCATCGGAAATTCCGACCGTGTGTACGGGGCATAACTGTAACCCATGTGAAAGCTCTGATGTCTAGTGGTTGGCCCATGTGGTTGGCCCAGTGCTGTCACATGGGGGCCACAAAGGTGCCCATACACCATAGCCATAGGTGAGCTCTGAGAAGTCAGTCTGAAGCTTTCACAAGGCTCCCCCCCCCCCTGGACCAATGGGGGGCGATGGGAATGTTTTACTTTGCCCTACATGCAGAAAATCATTAAAGTGGTTGTAAACCCTTACAAATCACTTTGACCTACAGGTAAGCCTAGATTAAGGCTTACCTGTAGGTCCAATAAATATCTCCTAAACCTACATGGTTTAGGAGATATTTAGAAAAAAATAGGCAACGCTGTCTACGGCGCATGCGGCGCGCAGGCGCACTGAGCATGCCGAGATTGCGGCGAGATACGCATGCACGTCATCGCCCCTCCAGCGAATGACAGCGCTGGAGCGGCGAGACCCGGAAGTCACTCCGGGATTGATGGCGGTGGCGGAGGTCGTGGACGAGGGTCGCTTCGGGGGCTTCATTCTCAGGTAAGTTATATATAATGAGCTAGTATGCTATGCATACTAGCTCATTATGCCTTTGCCTTGCAGGTTCCGTTTTTTTTTTTTTTTTTTAAAGAGGCTTTACTTCCTCTTTAACCTCCCTGACAGTATTACCGAGTCTGGCTTGGGGTGAATTTTCAGTACCAAAAGCGGTAACCCTGAGCCACACTCGAGATCGCGCCGCAGGATCAATGTACAGCGTACTTACTTTGTCCGATGGATCCTGCGATGTCTCCCCACTGTATCTGCGAGCCACGTCCTCCACTCGATTCACAGTGCCGAGCTCCGTTCCCTGTGAGCATTGCGACACACGGGGACGGAGCTCGGCGCCAAATTCAAAAAGTGAAAAAAACACAGTATACATACAGTATACCGGAATATTACAGATTACAGTACTGCACCCAGCTCGCCCCCTCCGGTCAACTAACCAGAACCTCGTCCACATCCCCAAGACCCGTTATAAATTAAAAGGCGAACGAAGGTTCGCAGTCCAAGGACCACGGCTATGGAACGCTCTACCCGCGGACCCTCAAGACCCATCTCTTCTGAAAACCCAGACGGACGCTGGCGGCAAAAGCGCCCTGAGGCGATTTAGTTTGCATATGTAGCGCTATATAAGTTATTCATTCATTCATGTATCAAATAGTTCCACATGCCCTTTGTCCCTAGTGGTCTGTCCAGTGCCCTGCATGCAGTTTTATATTATAAATACTGTTCTTTCTGCCTGGAAACTGGAGATTGTTCATAGCAACCAAAACTGTCTCTTTACAATCAAAGTGGTTTTAGACCAGCTAGAAAACAGCGATAGTAAATTAGAATCACTTGCAGAATTGAGCGATAGCGATTTGTGGGGAAATCCGTCATCAAACACTGAAAGTAACGACAGCGACAATTCTGCAACTCAGCAAATTTCTGTGTTTTTGATTTGATTACATTATTGAATAATTTTTTTTTTCTATTATATTATTATTTGTTATAATTATTTATAGTTATTTATTATATTATAATTTATGATTTTGTGTTTCAAACTTTATCACACCCGGGATGTCTACTAGACTCTGGTTTGGACAGATTTAAGTGACTTATTCCTAAAAATTACAGGCCTACGATATAAAAAGCCAAATTCCCATGCGAAACATTGCAACGCTTTCAGCATCAAAAATCTGACATAATCATACCGCCAGCTTGTAGCAGTGTAATGTGGCCAGGCAAATGAATGGGGATTGGCTGCTATTGGGCACTATATACAGTATGTAATGTGGGCCTAATACATAAAAACTGAATAAAGGAAAAGCATAGTACATTTTTCTATTCATCTGTCCATCCATCCAACTATACTGAGATATAGATGGATAGATTAGAATAGATAGATAGATCATATGATAAAAACAATAATATGGTTATTATGGACTTTATTATGGTTATTATACCATAATAAAGTCCATAAAAAACATATTATTGTTTTTATCTATCTATCTATTCTAATCTATCCATCTATATCTCGATATAGTTGGATGGATGGACAGATGAATAGAAAAATTTACTGAGACATGGATAAATGGATGGAAGGACATATAGATAGAGGAAGGAAAGTAGGGAGGGAGTAAAGGAGGGATAGGCAGATGGAGGGAGGAAGAAATGGATGAATAGAAAAATGTACTGATAGATGGATGAGTAGATGGAAGGACATGTAGAGGAAGGGAAAGAGGCAGGGATAAATAGATAGATAGATAGATAGATAGATAGATAGATAGATAGATAGATAGATAGATAGAAGGAATGAAAGGAAGTATAAATGAATGAACATAATGATAGAAGAGGGGAATAAAGAAAGTAAAGGAGGGAGGGAGTGAAGGCAGGGCAGACAGACAGATAGATAGACAGATAAGATAGATAGATAGATAGATCGTAGATAGATAGATAGATAGATAGATAGATAGATAGATAGATAGATAGAGGGAAGTAGGAAGGAATGGATGGATTGAAGGATAGAGAGAGGGAGTGAGGAATATAGATGGATGGATGAACATATGGATAGAGGAGGGGGATGAGGGAAGGAGGGAGTTAAGGCAAGGCAGATAGATAGCTAGATAGATAAAGGGATGAAAGGAAGAATAGATGGATGAACATAAGGATAGAGGAGGGGAATAAAGAAAGTAAAGAAAGGAGGGAGTTTTCTTGTTAAAAAAAAAGAAAGGAGGGAGTGAAGGCAGTACAGACAGATAGATAAAAAGAATGAGGAAGGAATGGATGGATGGAGGAATAGAGAGAGGGAGGGAGAAATGGATGAACATATGGATAGAGGAAGGGGATAAGGGAGTGAAGGCAAGGCTGATAGATAGATAGATAGATAGATAGATAGATAGATAGATAGATAGAATGGATAGATAGATAGATAGATAGATAAATAGATGGGTGGATGAAGGGATAGAGAGAGGGAGGGAGAAATGGATGGATAGAAAGAGGGAGGGAGGGAGGGAGGAATGGATAGATAGATAGATAGATAGATAGATAGATTGATAGATAGATAGATAGATAGATAGATAGATAGATAGAAGGATAGATAGATAGCTAGATAGATAGATAAAGGGATGAAAGGAAGGATGGATGGATGAACATAAGGATAGAGAAGGGGAATAAAGAAAGTAAAGAAAGGAGGGAGTGAAGGCAGTACAGACAGATAGATAGATAAATAGATAGATAGATAGATAGATAGATAGATAGATAGATAGATAGATAGATAGATAGATAGATAGATAGGTAAAGGGAAGGAAGAAGGAATGGATGGATAGATAGTTGGATGGATGGATGGATGGATGGATGGATTGTAGGATAGAGAAAGGGGGGAATGAACAGATGAATGAACATATGGATAAAGGAAAGGGTTGAGGGAGGGAGGGAGTCAAGGGAAGGCAGATAGATAGATAGATAGATAGATAGATAGATAGATAGATAGATAGATAGATAGATAGATAGATAGATAGATATCCACCAATTTAATCCTATTTGTTTCTGTATTTCATCCCCACCCCGAGTTAACAATTGTGGAAATATTTATAACTGATTTAAAAAGACAAACCGGCAGAGATTTTGGTTCATAGAACATTTTTTATTTTCTCATGTGACGCACACAGAGCTGAATGTCAGTTTGCAGTACATCATTATATCTGTCTTATATACAATATATATTACAGTTGAACTTTTGCGTTCATATATCTTATTTCACAGAAATCGCAGATTATTTCACTCAGTTATTTTATCCTGACTCTTGTACCCAGTTACTGGGAAAACATCATTAAAATGTTGTCATGGTCCCGACAACATAAAAGCATTTAATGCTGAAAAATTGACTCCATGAAAATAGTATATGTAAAGAAAATACATAAAGAAAACAATCTTTCAATAAAAGAAACGTTATCCCCGGGTGCGGGGCATTGCATAATCAACCCAGGGATGTGTTCAGCTCTTTTGCTTTACGTTAATAAAATGCAAATATTACCATAACACAATATATATTATATATATATATATATATATATATATATATAAATCTTTTTTTTTACAAGACATAGTATATCTTACTACATGTCTTGTACTATATATAACCTTCTATACACATCACATAGACTCTATGCATCTTAACATCACATACATTCCTCCTGAATCAGAAGAAATCAAATACTGTTTCCTAAATGAAGGAAAACCAAAAATCTTTCTATGAGAAAGGGTTGGGTAAGAATAGATGTGCAAAGCATCACGCCTAGAAGTATAGGCTGGCAAGGGTGAGCGCAAAGGATTCTGGGAACTCCCAGAATGCAATAAGTCCATCCTTGTGAGACTTCCGTTGACTGATGTCTTGGGTCCCCTTCACCAGGGTCTCCAGAGGGTTTTGCTTTGACTGAGCTGACCAGGGGCTTTTGAGGTCAAAGTGTTGGGCAGTTCATAACTGGCAGGATGACCGCTGAAATGTCTGGTCAGCTGGTCCCGAGGATTATCCGCTGCCAAGTAACATGCCGGGGTGGTGTAGCCATCATTGTAGGCTTGGATGGAGGCTGCTGTAACATCTGGAATAGACAAGACACATGTCAGTTAGATGAAGTCCACTGTCACCTTCTACAATCCTCAATGCTAACATCTCTCAGCAAGAATCATAAAGTCAAGGACGAGGGGGACACTTACTTTTCTCAGCCATTTGCTGCTGCAGGAAGTTGACCGTCATCTCCAGTATGTCGGCCTTCTCCGGTTTGGAGGGCAGTTGGTGTTTCTGGAAGTCTTTCTCCAGTAGGAGACGCAGCTGCTCGATGCTGCTGTTAATGCGATCTCTCCTCATCTTCTCAATGGCGGGCTTCCTCAACTGCAAACAAAACAAGATAAGAGATGGTTAGAACCTCTGTTATCTCCAGCAGAGTCTATATCGATCGAACATTGATTGGCTGATACCAAACATACGGACTATAAAGTTCAAATATATCCCTTAATAAATATAAAATATTAACCCCATATAGATAAAATGTATCCATTATACAAAACATGAACCCCATATGGATAAAATGTATCCATTATACAAAACATGAACCCCATATGGATAAAATGTATCCATTATACAAAACATGAACCCCATATGGATAAAATGTATCCAATATACAAAACATGAACCCCATATGGATAAAATGTATCCATTATACAAAACATGAACCCCATATGGATAAAATGTATCCATTATACAAAACATGAACCCCATATGGATAAAATGTATCCAATATACAAAACATGAACCCGTATGGATAAAATGTATCCAATATACAAAACATGAACCCCCATGTAGATAAAATGTATCCAATATACAAAACATGAACCCCATATGGATAAAATGTATCCAATATACAAAACATGAACCCCATATAGATAAAATGTATCCATTATACAAAACATGAACCCCATATGGATAAAATGTATCCATTATACAAAACATGAACCCCATATGGATAAAATGTATTCATTATACAAAACATGAACCCCATATAGATAAAATGTATCCCTTAATAAATACAAATTAACATTTTATATAAAAGAATTGCCTCCTGCATTCTGGAATGTTTTGCAGCTACAAAGGTTCTGAAGATAAGCTTAGTTTATAAAAAAATTAAAAATAAACTCGATAACCTAGATTTTATAAAAAAAATTTGATCGCAAAAGTGGAAACACACTTAAGGCAACCAAAGCAACGATCCATGATAACTGATGGGGGGTCTGATAAGTTGCTGCATTTGCACACTGCTCTAGCAAAACTTAAATTAAATACATACTAATGGAATAGAAATAGGAAGTTGGCACTAGAGGGAAATCTCACCTTTCGGAGCCCATTGGCCTCTTGGTGATCCAATGTCCTTATAAAGCAGGGTGCCATGTTGGTGGAGCTGGTAGCTGTCAGGCAGAGGTGTGCTGGGTTAGCCAGTTGATGTGTGTCTGCTGGTGATCAGCCCACCCCTCTATATATACCCCTCTCTCTGCATAACAATATATGGAGAGCTGGCTTGGAAGAGGTTCCCACACTCAGCAGCCAATCACAGAGCGGCGGGGACAATGGACGTGTGTCATCTGAAGCTGGAGCAGAGCATCTGGAGCTGGCATTGTGTGGAAAGACATGAAAGTGTGGGAAAGACACACACCATAAAATCCCCTGGCTACATCTGCTGCGGTTGCACTAAACACTGACTCTAATAATGACATTGATACCATAAACACCGGTAAGCAGCATATTGTACCAGGCAGAAGACATGGGAAAGCTACACCTCCCTCCAATGCAATCAATATTCATTAAAGGGGATGCATTAAAAATGTTATCAGGTACACACAAATAATTAATATGCAATAAAGGAAGGTTTTGAATTACTGTAAAACAACAGAAACGGCAGATGTAGCAACTTCATGGGTTTGAAAAAGATTGATATTTTTTTTAAATTACAAGATGTCCAATAACGAGTTTTGAATTAATGCCAAAGTTTCCAAAATGAATAATGATTTGATGCCAAATTCAGCTTTGTTTTATTTAGAAAGGTTCAATTTATGAATATTTAATTTTATATTTTTAAATTGAACCTACATAAATAAAACAAAGCTGAATTTGGCATCAAATCATCATTAATTTTATATATATATATATATTTAATTTTAATTATTAATTCATTTAAGTTCATTTACAATTACAAATTATAAATATATATAATTTTTCTAAAAAAAATAAATATATATATATTGTACAATATAATTGTATATGTATATATATATATATATATATATATATATATATATATATATATATATATATATATATATATATATATATAAATATATATATATATATATATATATATATATATATATATATATATATATATATATATATATATATATATATACACACACACACTATACAGCATATCAAAATATAAAAGAGAAAGTTTGCTATTTTTACATTTTTCTGTTTCAAGTTAGCTAATAAAGATCAATTAAACACCAAACTATTTTTTTTAATTGAACCTACATAAATAAAACAAAGCTGAATTTGGCATTAAATCATTAATTATATATATTTAATTTGAATTATCAAATAATTAATTTAACATTTTTTTAAGCTAAATTACAAATTATAAATATATATAGTTTTTTTAATTTTTAAAGATGAAATACATGACGTCCTGTGCTTCATCTAATGCAGTGATCTCCAAACTGTGGCCTGGACACTAAATGCGAAGCTTTGCTTGCCTTTATCCAGGCCCCTGAGGCACTATTCCTCCCACAGAAACCAACAACTAGGCACAATTCTTCTGACTGATACCTATGATGGGCACCCTTCCACCCACTTACACCAATGATGGGCCACTATTTCACCCACTAACACCAACAATGTGGCACTATTCCTCCCACTGACACCTATGATGGGGCACTATTCCTTCCAATGACACCAAGAACGATGAGGCATTTTTCCCCTCACTGACACCTATGGGGTACTATGCCTTCCACTGACATCTCTGATGGGCACTATTCCCCCAACTGACACCTATGATGGGGCGCTATGCCTTCCACTGACACCTATTATGGGGTACTATTCCCCCCACTGACACCTATGATGGGGCACTATGCCTTCCACTGACACCTATTATGGGGCACTATTCCCCCCGATGACACCTATGATGGGGCACTATTCCTGCCACTGATACCAATGTTGAGGCACTATTCCTCCCACTGACACCTATGATGGGGCACTATTCTCCCCCACTGACACCTATGATGAGGCACTATTCCCCCCACTGACACCTATGATGGGGCACTATACCTTCCACTGACACCTATGATGGGGCACTCATCCTTCCATTGACTCCAATGATGGGGTGCTAAAGATGTGGCATTGTTTACTCCCACTGACAGTGCATAGGACATTTTATACATCTACTGCCCCCCTAAAGTCTCAAGGACAGTAAACTGGCCCTTGTTTAGAAAGTTTGGAGACCCCTGATCTAATGTATGTGCAGCATTTTAAAAATGATGGAGTGGCAATGGGGACCAAGGAAGAAGAGAAGCAGGACAAGAATAGGTAAGTAATGGGAAAAGGTCAAAACGGGGGAACACTGTAGATAGGTATGATTGTTCATTTACTCCCTAGGCAGGTTTAAATGTTTAGGGACGGGTGACATTATAGAAGGCCCTCTTCAAAGTGCCCAACTGTTGTTTGGAGACAAGTACAATATCTTATGCTGATAGGAAACATGAATCAAAGTATCTTGTCAAACAGCAGACTATCGCACCAGATCTACCATAGATTCTTGAAAATACAGTTAAAACCTTTTGCAAATAAATGTAAAAATGACTCCATTAGGTTTAACTCAATCAATAAAGTGGGTTCTGAGGAACTTCCAGTTACAGAGGGCACAGTCATTCGATGTATAGACTTTCTGGGCTTTGATCTAGACCAGTGTTCTCCAAACTGTGGCCGGGGGGGGCAGGATGTGGCCCTTCTCTTGCCTTTATGTGGCCCTTGGGGCACTATTCCATCAACTCACACCAATGAGGGGGTACCATTCCCAGTACTCACACCATTAACGGGCCACCAGTCCCAGTACTCACACCATCAATGGGCCACCAGTCCCAGTACTCACACCATCAATGGGGCACGATTTCTCCCATTAAAACCAATGATGGGGCACTGATGCCGAGCATTTTCTACGCCCACTAGCCACAGTCAGGCCCCCTAAAGCCTGAAGGACACTAAATGGGCCCTTTGCTTAGTAAGTTTGGTGACCCCTGGTTTAGACAAACCTGGTTTCTTGAAAGTTTTGCAATGTTATTATTATGGTGGGCTACATGAAATAATGGAAACCATACCTTCCGTACAAAATAAAACATTTTGTCCAACAGATCAAACACTCATTTCACGAAGCTGGAATTTGAACTTGCCACAAGATCTATGTAGTTGGCCCTTGCTCAGGTCCTACATAGCCCCCCCCCCCACCCTGCCCTTTGATGATGGTGAAGTGTGAAGAACCCCTGGGAGAAGCACACTTTCACACCTTGTGTCCTTTTGATCCTGTCCTGGGAGAAGACAGCAGAGAGGTGATTAGACCTAATGGTGGTGCAGGCACTGGTCTATGAGTCGGGAAGTGTGCCTGACATACCGCTGTGAATTGTCACACGTCCATGGGAGAGAAGGAAGTGTGCTGCTTACATCTCCCCTCTTATTACAGAGCACCAGGAACCAGGACACAACTATTGTACAGTGGGGCAGGCAGAGATACATTATACTACTATGAGATAAACCATAAAAGCCACATAAAAGCATTGTCACCAAAACCTTTGAAAATAATTCACAGAAACTTTGGCTTTACAGGATACCAATAATGTCATGTTGGAACCAAGATTCTCAACCTTTTTTTAGTTGTGGCAACTTTTAAAATGAAGCACCCTTTAAAATGAGGCACTCCAGTCTATAGTGTAAAAAATAAAAAAATTAAAAAATTTTTTTAGTTATCAATGGGAAACCTGAGCCTGAGAAAATGCACACAACCACCCTGATGAGATTCCGTTCACATTAGAAGTCCCCCATTCATATCAGAAGCTCCCTTCATATCAGAGGTTCCCCATAACACCAGAGGTTTCCCATCACATCAGAGATCCTCCTATCACATCAGAGATCCCCCCATCACACCAGAGGTTTCCCATCACACCAGAGGTTTCCCATCACACCAGAGGTCCTCCCATCACACCAGAGGTCCCCCATCACACCAGAGCCCCCCCCCCCATTATACCAAAGGTCCTCTTATAACTTCAGAGGTCTCCCCATCACATTAGATAACCCCCCCCCCCCATCACATCAGAGGTCCTCCATCACATCGGCGGTTCCCCCTGTACTTTAGAGGTTCCCCATCACATCAGAGGTCCTTCCATCACATCAAAGTCTACCCCATCATATAAGAGGTTCCCCTATCACACCAGAGGTCCCCCATCACATCAGGTGACTCCCCTATCACCTCAGAGGTCCTCCCATTACATCAGAGATCCTCCCATCACATCAGAGGTTCCCCTATCACATCAGAGGTTCCCCCATCACACCAGAGGTCTCTCATCATTCCAGAGATACTCTATAACATCAGAAGCCCCCCTTCACATCAGAGATCCTCCAATCACATGAGAGGTCCCCCTATCACATTAAAAGCCCCATTCAAATCAGAGTGCCCCCTTCACATCAGACGCCCCTGTACATCAGAACCCTCCCTAATGTCAGAGGCCCCATTCACATCAAAGTCCGTCCATCACACCAGAGTTCCCCCATGACAGATTCCCATATCACTTTAGAGTATCCCCAGTACATCAGAGCATTCCCATCACATCAGAGGTTACCCTATCACACAAGAGGTCCTCCTATCATATGAGAGGTCCCCCCATCACATAAGAAGTCCCCCATCACATCAGAAGTCCACCCATCACATCAGAGGTCCTCCATCACACCAGAGCATTTCCATCACATCAGAGGTTACCCCGTCACACCAGAGGTCCTCCTATCATATCAGAGGTCCCCCATCACATAAGAAGTCCCCCCATCACACCAGAGGTCCCCCATCACATAAGAAGTCCCCCCATCACACCAGAGGTCCTCCATCACATAAGAAGTCCCCCCATCACACCAGAGGTCCTCCATCACATTGGAGGTCCTCCTGTATATTAGAGGTTCCCCATCACATTAGAGTTCATCCCTTCACATCAGAGATCCTCCCATCACATCAGAGGTCCCCCCATTACACCAGAAGTTCCCCCATTACATCAAAGGACTCCCCCATCACATCAGAGGTCCTTGTATCACATCAGAGGTCACCCCATACCATAAAAGGTTACCACCTCACATAAAGAGGTTCCCCCATCACACCAGAGTTCTCCCATAATGTCAGAGGTTCTCCATCACATCAGAAGCCCCCCTTCACATCATAGGTCCTCCAATCACATCAGAGGTCCGCCTATCACATAAGAAGCCCCCATTCAAATCAGAGGGCCCCCTTCACATCAGACCCCCCCTTTACATCACCCCCCCCCCCACTTCATGTCAGATGACTCCTTCACATCAAAGTCCCTCCATTCCCCCATGACAGATTCCCCCTTTACTTCAGAGTCTTCCCATCACCTCAGAATACCCCCATAAAAGAGTTTTCTCATCACATCACAGTCTCCCCATCACCACAGAGCCCCCCTATTACAGTGTGCTCTCATCCATCTCTGATCCAGGGCCAATTGAGTACTGTCCGTGGTACTTTTTTTATTTGCATTAACAAACAATTATTCAGGACAAGCTTTCGCGGTGTGTCTCCTTCTTCAAGGTCCCAGCAATACTTACTTAGTACTGCTGGGACCTTAAAAAATGAAAACATACCCCGAAAGTTCGTCCTGAAAATTTACATGCTAGTTTAGATAAAAAAAAGTATCAAGGACAGTACTCAATTGTCTCTATCGTAAGTGCACTAATATGGCTACAATCACCTCACGCATGATCCGGGGCAAACTGGGTCTTATACTCATTACTCACGGCAATCCCAGGGCAATGCAAATGGCACACCAAGGTGCTGCAACAACCTGGTTGAGAAACACTCCTCTAGAACATACATGTTATGTTACTTACAATATGTATTATTTATATTTATTGATTATGGTACATACAATATTTATTAATGATTCTGGTACATATAATATTTATTGGATATTCCACTGTTTCTGGGAGAGTAGGATCATGTGTGCTGCTTACATCTCATCTACTGTTTAAGAGCAATCTATTGTACGGAGCTCAGATTTACATGATATCACTCTTATTTTTGGGATGTGTGACGGTATAAGACACGTGAATACCTTCTAAGAAGGCTTTACATTGTGACTTAGTGGTTAATACTTCTGCCTTGCAGTACTAGCATCATTGGGTTGAACCTCAACCATAAGGCCCCTTTCACACTGGGGCGTTTTTCAGGCGGTACATCGCTAAAAATAGCGCCTATACACCGCCTGAAAAAATCCGGCCCCATTCACTCCAGTGTGAAAGCCGGGGGGCTTTCACACTGGAGCGGTGCGCTAGCAGGACGGTAAAAAAAGTCCTGCTAGCAGCATTTTTGGAGCGTTATAGGAGCGGTGTATTCACCGCTCCTATACCGCTCCTTCCCATTGATTTACGGCGGCGAGCGGCCGAATACCGCGGCTAAAACGACGGTAAAGCAGCGCTAAATATAGCGCTGCTTTACCGTCACCGCGGCTCCCGCCCCAGTGTGAAAGGGGCCTAACGCTCCATGCATGGAATGGCCTGTCCCCCCTGTGCTTGTGGGGGGTCCCTCTGGGGAAGTAGTTTCCTCCCACAATCCAAAGATAGGTGAATTGGACCTTGGAATTAGTATGTGAGATAGGGACCTTAGATTGTAAGCTCCTTGATGGCAGAGACTGATGTTAACGCACAGTATGTAGAGCGTTGTGTAAATTCTCGGTGCAATATAAATATCGAATAGAGTGAGGACATTCTGGTTTCTTTAGTTCCCTCTCAACATAACCTGTATGGCTATCATTGAAAGACAAACTGCAGGAATGACGTAAAAGTGGAGTTTCAAGGACTGCAACCTATTGAGGTCTTTCATTTAAGGACACATTGCCAACAGTACCTCATTTCCTGGAGCAATCCCAGGTCTTAAAGATTTGTCCCCGGAAACGTTCCAGACACCTGTACCATAAAGTCCCTGGTTTGTCTGCTTACGTTTAAACTGTCTTGTATTGTACACCAATGGCTCTGTCACTAAGACCAAACCTTGCAAAGAAGACAGTGAAGACTTACCTCCCAGGCGACCACCCCTGTAATGAAGAAAAATAGGTGCCTAAAGAGTCTTCAAAAACTGACATTAAAGGTAGCGCCACTACATTCAGGAGTTCCTCCTGTTATTTCAGGTAGCATCACTACATTTAGAAGTTCCTCCTGTTATTTCAGGTAGCGTCACTACATTCAGTGGCTCCTCCTGTCATTTCAGGTAGCGTCACTACATTCAGTGGCTCCTCCTGTCATTTCAGGTAGCGCTACTACATTCAGTGGTTCCTCCTGTCATTTCAGGTAGCGCTACTACATTCAGTGGCTCCTCCTGTTATTTCAGGTAGCGTCACTACATTCAGTGGTTCCTCTTGTCATTTCAGGTAGCGCCACTACATTCAGCAGGTCCTCCTGTCATTTCAGGTAGCATCACTACTTTCAGTGGTTCCTCCTGTCAACTACTACCCTGTTTCCCCGACAATAAGACCTAGCGTGATTGTCGGTGATGGCTGCAATATAAGCCCTACCCCCCAAATAAGCCCTACCCTGTTTCCCCCCGAAAATAAGCCCTACCCTGAAAATAAGACCTACAAGGTCTTATATTGCAGCCATCACCGACAATCACACTAGGTCTTATTTTCGGGGGAAACAGGGTATGTAACTGCTGAGCGCCAAGGTTTTTTTTTAATGGCAAAATTTGAGTAAAAATTTTGGCAAAATTAGAAGCAATTTTGCTGAAATCACACTTGATCCTGATGGTCAACTATTGTTCTCAGAAATGATCATTGTATGAATATGTGGAAGTTTGTTTCTACGCTGAGAATAGGTTTGTGGGGGGGGGGGGTCAGGAATTGACTGTCTTGTCTTAAAAAATAACAACCAGAAAAATTTATTGTGGCCGATCAATTGTGTCCCCAAGCAGACTCCAACAAGGGGCAAACCTTTAGACATACGAACATGATCCAACTGTCAAAAGGTCTTCTCATGTCTGTAGGAATCCGATCTCGGTCTCAGACCCCCTCAGCTTCCCCTTTGTCCTTTGATGGTGAAGTGTGAAGAACCCCTGGGAGAAGCACACTTTAACACCTTGTGTCCTTTTGATCCTGTCCTGGGAGAAGACAGCAGAGAGGTGATTAGACCTAATGGTGGTGCAGGCACTGGTCTATGAGTCGGGAAGTGTGCCTGACATACCGCTGTGAATTGTCACACGTCCATGGGAGAGAAGGAAGTGTGCTGCTTACATCTCCCCTCTTATTACTGAGCACCAGGAACAGTGTACAGAGGGGCAGGCAGAGATACATTATACTACTATGAGATAAACTATAAAAAATACTACTTAGAGATAAACTATAAAAAAATACTACTATGAGATAAACTATAAAAATAACCTATTCTACGTCACTGAACCTAAGTCAACACTACCGAGACTATTAAATGTACTTAAACAATATGGCAAAATTTCAAATTTTAAAATTAATTTGAATAAAACAGAAATATTAAACATAAATGTGCCACAAAAGGAAGCTTTTGAGTTGCAAAAAGGATTTTTCATTTCCCTGGAGAAAAAAAGGGTTAAAATATTTGGGGATTAAACTTGCTAACTCGGTTGAAAAATTGTTCACTGAGAATTATATCCCATTATTGGATGAAATAAAAAATGAGATCAAGAAAATATCATCAAGGCCTCTGTCATGGTTTGGACGTATCAATACAGTAAAAATGGTCATGCTACCCAAAATTACTTACAAATTTCAAATGCTCCCAATTCCACTCCCAGACTACTCTTTTTCAACCTTGAAATCAATTATAAATAGATTTATATGGCAAAATAAAAAACCTAGGCTCTCATGCAATACTTTGAAACATAATAAAGAGCAAGGGGGCTTAGGAGTCCCGGACCTTAAAAAATATTATCATGCGGTTGTGGTGTCAAGAGCTATTGAGTGGTCACATGAAGTATCCGATAAGCAATGGGTAAACATAGAGAGTAGCACAAGTGGTGTAAATTTAAGAACGGCGATCTGGATTCCTCCACACTTAAGGGGTTTAGGTATAAATACACAAAAAATAGCAAAACACGTATTCAAAATATGGGATTTATTGCACAAACGATACTGTTGGAAATATAATTCACCTTTAATGATGTTAAGAGACAGTGAATATTTTCCACCAGGAAAAAGACACATAGGGGGTTGGTGGTTAGGCGAAAATACACAACTGAAGGATATTATGAATAAAGGTAATATTAAAACACTTTCGGAAATAAAACAAGACAGGGCACAAATAAAAATTAATGAGTGGCGGTACCTACAGCTGGTACATTTTGTTGGAAAATTGCCTCAGCCAATTAGAACATAAGACAAATACACGACATTAGAAAAAATATGCGTGGAAACAGTAACAAAAAAAAAAAAAGTAGTATCTAGACTATATAAAGCTCTACTCGCAGAGGACCGGTTGGAGGTACCGCCTTTTTTTATAAAATGGGGAGAAGATTTAGGGTCTCACGATTATATGCACAAGATAAAAAAATTTTTGAATTTAATTCACAATTCAGCAATTGACACACCGACTGCAGAGATGAACTACAAATGTCTCTCCAGATGGTATATGACACCTTATAAAATTAACAAACTCCAGCCTGAGAGCTCACGGGACTGTTGGAGAGGATGCAACATACAGGGTACAATGGCACACCTTTGGTGGGATTGCCCAAAAATAAAGAAATTCTGGAGAGAGATTTTGCAAATTGTAAAAGAAATGAATGGGGTCAGTATACAGGAAGATCCGTGGGTGTGCCTATTTCATGGAACAGAAGTCCCAATAAAACAATATGCTAAAACGTTGATTCCTCAGATGTTGAATGCTGCTAAGGGACTTATCCCGAAGAAATGGCGTCAAGAAGAAGCGCCAACCAAAAGGGAATGGGTCATGAGAGTAGATGACATCTACCAATTAGAAAAACTGAGGTTCGAGGGAGATGAGGGAGGAGAAGAAGGCGAAGTAAATAGATGGGAATGTTGGCAGAGATTCAAGCAGACATGGAAATATGCTGAAATTATCATCTAAACTAAGAGATTGAGTCTCCTTTCTATCTTTTTTATTTTTTACCTTTTTTGTGTTAGAAGACGAGAGGTATTTCGGGGTATAGGGGAGGGGTGATAAGGGGAGGAGATAAGAGTTTAAATATTATAAGAATGGATTCGTGCAATAAACTATCGATAAATAACAAATTCAAAAGATAAGGAATCCATAGTTTAATCATAACCACAAAAGTTACATGTGAAATTCCACAATGATGTGAATTGCAATGAGAGATATAAAATGAACGTTAAGTTGAATGATAATCGCATAAATGTTCGCTGAAGTGGAAAAAAATTAAAAATTAAAAAAAACTATAAAAATAACATAAAAGCATTTACTCCTGAACCTATGAAAATAATTTTAAGACTCCTTTGCTGCACAGGGTACTGAATTATGTCACACTAGAATATTCTGAAGAATTATTAGATCTTATATTTAGGGATGAACATATGTTTTTTTTCTTTTTCTTTTTTTTTTAAGAAGAGGATGAACATACTTGACCAGTTTGACTTTGCTAAAATGTAAAAAAATTTTGGAAAAAAGTAATTAAAGTCAATGGGAAAGACAAAATTTTTTTTTTTTTTTGAGACAGCAAGATGCTGTAAATATGTCTTGGGGGTTGTTGTTTTTTTGGGGGTTACTTTTAGTTTTTTTTTTTTTTTTGCAGTGTTAGGTGAAGTATCAGCACAGGGTGTGCCCAGGCACACCCAGCACACCCTCTGTGCACGCCTATGACAGTATGTATTGCAGTCTTGAAGTCTATGGCTATGTTTCCACTATTGCAACCCCGATTTTTCAGCGATTTTTTGCCTACTTGAAGCAATGCCTGTGTATTGTTGAGGTCTATGGAGCTCAAGTCGCATCAAAGTGAGACCAAAGTAGTGCAGGGACTACCTTGAAGTCGCCACGTCTTGAAGTCGTACAGATATGGAAAGGTACTCATTGAGAAATCATGGGGTACGACTTGTCATGCGACTTTTCAGTCCCAAATCGCATGAAAAGTCGCACTAGTGGAAACCTAGCCTAAGGCTCGGATTGCACTTGTGCGTGCGACGGAGCGTGCTTGCGTTTCTGTGCGTTTTTCACTGCGTTCCCGCACGTCACGATTAGGGCAGCCCCATTGATTTCATTGTGCGAGAAATACGGAAAAGACCCTGTTCCAAGATCGCGGCACGGCACGCATTTTTGGCCGATGCATTCATTTTCATTCATTTTTTTGCCCCGCAGTGGTCTGAACCCGGCCTCATTAATCACTCATGGAAATCATGGAAACGACATCTGAAACACAGCTAGACGAAAAAAATATTTTTTTTCTTTGTCATTTGACAATGTTTGATATGCGAGGATGGGATTAAGGCTAACTTTAAAAAATTGTGTGGACCTCCGCTTTAAGGGAAGCTGATTAACCCAATAGTATATTTTTTGGATCTTGTGAGGAAATCCCCATAAGCACATGGGAAATTAACCCAAAGCCCTGGTGCTGTACAGCGACATTAGCCTCTCATTTTGTTATATTTTGTGAAATTTTGTTTTAAAAAAATTAAATAAATATATATATATATATATATATATATATATATATATATATATATATATATATATATATATATATACAGTAAACCCCCTCTCTATCGCGGTTCCGTTTTTGCGGTCCCGGTATATTGCGCTATTTTAATTAGGACCTGTTATTCTTATATCTCGGTAATATTTCGCCATTTCGCAGTTATGTACTCTATTTTTTACTGTACTGTTAAGACAATATTTTTGTGTTTTAAAAATCCTCTTGATCTCTCTCTCTCTCTCTATCTTTAATGTGTTTCTATTGCATAAAAGTGTGTTTAAAGACCTTTAAATGCTATTAAAAAATTAACAAAACATGCCTAGGGTGTATTTAAATAGGGTCTTTCTATTTCACGTTTTTTCACTTTTCGCGGGTGGGTCCGGAACGTAACCCCCGCGATGGAGGGGGGCTTACTGTATATATATATATATATATATATATATATATATATATATATATATATATATACACGTTAAGAAGAAAAAAAATGGCACTTTTTGATGCTTTTTAATTGTAACAGGTATTATTAATTAAGAAGTCAATTTAACACGCCAAAAAGATTTTGTTGTCTAGCCGATTCATTTTGGGGTGAAAATAGTTTTAGGAATAAAGAATCAAAACCAATGCAGTCCCTGGGAATTCAGGACACTCGGCAAGTGTGGATAAAAGTGTACAATTCCTCCAACATACACATGGCGAATGTCACACTCTTGTGCCAGGCACACTTTCACACACATGGGAGTGTGTGGCTGGGAAAGAATCTCAGAATGCTTAGACAGCAATAAAATGTCTGTCTATCCTCTGCATTCATTTTATGCTGACCGTATCACCGGTAGAATTTGGTTAAAAAAAATTTGTATGGAAATTCAGGAAAATCATTGGTCAGAGCATTCCATAGTTCCATTATGGACTCAACAAATTTCAGATGAAAAAAAAAAAAAGAAAATGTTGTTTATTTTTTTATTTAACCACTTAAGGACCGAGCCTGAGATTTTTTAAGTTAAAAACATTTTTTTTTGCTAGAAAATGACTTAGAACCCCCAAACATTATATATATTTCTTCTAACACCCTAGAGAATAAAATGGCGGTCATTGCAATACTTTCTGTCACACCGTATTTGCACAACGCTCTTACATGCGCACTTTTTTGGGAAAAAATACACTTTTTTGAATTAAAAAATAAGACAACAGTAAAGTTAGCCCAATTTTTTTTTTATATTGTGAAAGATAATGTTACGCCGAGTAAATTGATACCCAACATGTCAGGCTTCAAAATTGCGCCCGCTCGTGGAATGGCGACAAACTTTTACCCTTAAAAATCTCCATTGGCGACGTTTAAAAAATTCTACAGGTTGCATGTTTTAAGTTACGGAGGAGGTCTAGGGCTAGAATTATTGCCCCCCCCCCCCCCCACGCTCTACCGATTGTGGCGATACCTCACATGTGTGGTTTGAACACCTTTTTTTATATGCGGGCACTACTCCTGTATGCATTCGCTTCTGCGCACAAGCTTGTCGGGACGGCGTTAAATATTTTTTTTTTTTATTCATTTTTACCTTTTATTTTTTTTACCTTTTATTTTTTATTTTTACCTATTATTTTTTTTTTTTACACTGTTTTTTTAAAAATAAATAAAAATTGTCACTTTTATTCCTATTACAAGGAATGTAAACATCCCTTGTAATAGAAAAAAAGCATGACAGGACCTCTTAAATATGAGATCTGGGGGGTCAAAAAGACCTCACATCTAATATTTACACTAAAATGCAATAAAAAAATAAAAATAAAAATTTGTCATTTAAAAAAATTAATTGAAAAAAATGTCCCTTTAAGATCTGTGGGCAGAAGTGACGTTTTGATGTCCCTTCCGGCCAGCAATTGTATGGAGATGGGTGGGGGCCATCTTCCCCTCGCACAGCTCTCCACGCACAGCTAACGTCAGGACGCGATCGCCTCCGACGACGACTCCGGTAAGCAGCGGAGGGCACCTGATAGCGGCGGGAGTGGGGGCCCCTCTCCCGCCACCGATAAAAGTGATCTCAAGGCGAATTTGCTGCAGAGACCACTTTTATCTTGTAGCGGACCGCACGCTAAGGAAGGGGGCAGCTAGCTGCTGCCATAACAACGATATCCTCCTTCAAACAGCCGACGTAAAACTGCGGCGGGCGGTCCGTAAGTGGTTAAGGTACATGTATAGCGCCATCAATTTACGCAGCACTTTACATATACATTGTACATTCACATCAGTCCCTACCCTGGAGCTATCAATCTAAGGTCCCCAACTCACATACATATACTAGGGCCAATTTAGACAGAAGCCAATTAACCTACCAGCATGTCTTTGGAGTGTGGGGAGGAAACCTGAGTACCCGGAGGAAACCCACACAGGCACAGGGAGAACATGCAAACTCCAGGCAGCTGGTGTCGTGGTCGGGATTCGAACCAGCGACCCCTTTTCACTGCTAGGCGAGAGTGTTGTTCAATTGGTATGCCAATGTTTTGAATTCGTCTATGATTTTGCATTTCCCCAACGCATTGCAATAAATATGATTTTTTTTTTTTTTCCCCAAACCACATTCCCAGTTAGAATTTTGTCCA
The DNA here is from genome assembly GCA_028564925.1 of Lithobates sylvaticus. Lineage (NCBI taxonomy): Eukaryota > Metazoa > Chordata > Amphibia > Anura > Ranidae > Lithobates > Lithobates sylvaticus. Next base: position 204,592,619 of record CM053035.1, on the reverse strand, counting down.
AGAAAACAATCATAATTAAATATCAGAAGAGCAAACAAATGTTCCCAAAGCAAATTTTTATCTAATTGAATAAAAAAAAAAATATATTATAGATATTGATTTGCTGGGTTTTAAGGATATTGGAATGCAGAGATACTTTCATAGGGCATGTAACATTTTAAAGAATAGTGCCCAATCAAGTATTTTATTTTATTTTAAACGCTACTGTTGGAGACCCATTATTGGCGCATTGGGGTGCGTACAAATGGATTTAAAAATTGTTTATTTCCTCAGGCGGTGTGGTTTTTAAATATTAAACACTTGCTGAAGAGACCACAGAAATACAGTCACCGAAAAAGGAGCACAGAGCTTTGAATTAAATCAATACTTTATTAAAAAATATAAAAAAAAAAAAAATAGAGATAAAAATTATGAAAATAGTATGAAATATAAAAATGAGCCATCACCAGGGGCATTGCTAGGTCTACAAAAGATCTGGGGCTAGAGCCCATAGCAGCGTAGTAAAGAAAGTCATATGCTTGGGCGGGCATACACATGTATATAATGTGTGTGTATATATAGATATATCCCCAGAGAGACTCCCCCTTAAATCAGGGTCCCCAGAGAGCCAAGGGACCCCTGCAGAGACTCGGGGCTATGGGCCCCAAAAGCCACACCCTAGCAACGCCACTGGCCATCACCATTGGGAAAGTTGATGGTTCGCTAAATTAAAAATGTTAATAATTAATAATTTATATACACAATACATCCGCCCATGAGTTATGGGTGCACTATACTCTGTACATGGACATGAACCAGCCCTAAGCGTCCCCCCCCCCCCCCCCCCGCCCCCCGGCCCCCCCCCCCCCCCCCCCTGCAAACGTGTAGCCAGGATACAAGTGTGTCGGGTTTTAGCAGGAGCTCCTACTGTGCGTCTCACAACAATGGAGGAATGCCAGTTGGGGGGGGGAGGGGGGGACTGACAGACTGTCACCTTGTAGAGGCTTCAGACTTGGGAGAGGACATGGAGGTGTCACAAGACACACTTTGTTGGTACAAGAATTACCCCCCCAGTTGTTTTATCAGAGGCTGGGAATCCAAGAAATACACAGGTTTGGGGATGTCTACAGCAGCTCAGCTCATGGTCACAGCTTTAACATATACAGTCTCAGGAGAATGTTGGTAAAGAAAAGTACAGTTTGGATGTCTAAAGACGTAAGATAATGTTTGACCGATCCAGATCTTTACCAATCGGGAGCGTTAGGGGACTAATTGTGGTTTTGTAGTCTTCTCCATGTCCCCTTTGTGTACCCTCTATGTTTTGTGAATGTCCCCTTTATGTCCTCTACATGTTCTCTCCACGTCCCTTACATGTCTCCTCCATGTTCTCTCTACGTCCCTTCCATGTCCTCTCCATGTTCCCCCATGTTTCCTCTATGTCCCTTGAATGGCCCCTCTGTGTACTCTCCATGTTCCTCCATGTCCCCTCTATGTTCTGTGCATGTCCCCTTTATGTCCTCTACATGTCTCCTCCATGTTCCCTCTATGAGCTGTGAAAATATGGAATAGACTCCCTCCAGAGGTGGTTCTGGCTAACTCAGTAGATTGCTTTAAGAAAGGCCTGGATACTTTCCTAAATGTACATAATATAACTGGGTACTGACATTTATAGGTAAAGTTGATCCGGGGAAAATCCGATTGCCTCTTGGGGGATCAGGAAGGGATTTTTTTCCTCTGCTGTAGCACATTGGAGCATGCTCTGCTGGGAGTTTTTTTTTGCCTTCCTCTGGATCCACTGTGGGTATAAAATTGGGTATATTGGATTGTACGATATTTTTTATTTTTATTTATTATTTCTTTTTTTTGTGGTTGAACTGGATGGACTTGTGTCTTTTTTCAGCCTAGCTAACTATGTAACTATGTCCCTTCCATGTCCCCTCCATGTTCTCTTCATGTACCCTCTATGTTCTGTGCATGTCGCCTTTATGTCCTCTACATGTTCTCTCCATGTCCCCTACATGTCTCCTCCATGTTCTCTCAATGGCAACTTCATGTTCCCCCTATGTTTCCGCTTTTTCCCTTCCATGGCCCATCAATGTCCTTCCCTCTGTGTACCCTCCATGTCCTCTCCATGTCCCTTCATGTCTTTTCCATGGCCCCTCCATGTCTCCTAAACATTCCCTCCACGGTTCCTCCATGTTCCCTCAAAGCCCCTTCTATGTCCCCTCATGTATTCTTTATGTTCCCTTCCATGTCCCCTTCATGTCTCCTCCACAGCCCAACCATGTCCTCTCCATGTTCTCTCCATGTCTCCTCCATGGCCCAACCATGTCCCCTCCACGTTTCCTTCATGTACCCTCTATGTTCTGTGCATGTCCCCTTTATGTCCTCTACATGTTCTCTCCATTTTCTCTCAATGGCAACTTCATGTTCCCCCTATGTTTCCTCTTTGTCCCTTCCATGGGCCATCCATGTCCTTCCCTCTGTTTACCCTCCATGTCCTCTCCATGTTTCCTCCATGTCCCTTCATGTCCCTTCATGTCCCTTCCATGGCCCCTCCATGTCTCCTAAACATTCCCTCCATGTTCCCTCTATGTTCCCTCAATGTCCCCTCTATGTTTCCTCCATGTATCCATCATGTATCTCCATGTCTCCTCCACGGCTCAACCATGTCCTCTCCATGTTTCCTCCATGTCCCTTCATGTCCCTTCCATGGCCCCTCCATGTCTCCTAAAGATTCCCTCCATGTTCCCTCTATGTTCCCTCAATGTCCCCTCTATGTTTCCTCCATGTATCCATCATGTATCTCCATGTCTCCTCCACGGCTCAACCATGTCCTCTCCATGTTTCCTCCATGTTTCCTCCATGTCCCTTCATGTCCCTTCATGTCCCCTCCATGTCTCCTAAACATTCCCTCCATGTTCCCTCAATGTCCCCTCTATGTTTCCTCCATGTATCCATCATGTATCTCCATGTCTCCTCCACGGCCCAACCATGTCCCCTCCATGGCCTCTGCCAACACTCCTTGGTAAAGCCACCTTTGGGGAAAATTGATTGGCCAGGATGGAGTTTAGCCAGACAACAACATATTTCCTCCATGTCTGTCAGCATCCGCAGTGCTACCCCCTCCCTCCTCCATAAGAAAAGTTGCATGTTTAAAGAAAATTTGTTAGAAATAGCTTATGCTGGCCAAGTTGATAAAAGGACAGTTGGCCAACATCTCATTTCTACAGGCAGTTTACGATCTCAAGCTAGCCATACACAACTAGATTTTTGTCCGAAATCATTCATTAGAATATTGATTCTTGCCATCATTGAGTCAACTAATTCCATTTAAAGCTCCATAAAATTATTCCAGATCTGCTGCTAGAATGAAATCCCAGACGTAAATTTTATTACAATATGTGCGATTTTCAGGAATAAAAAACACATTCACAGTTAGAATTTCATTCATCTGAGGAAAGTTTTCCATCCCTCTCCTTCAAACTTTCTCATCAATGCAGTCAAAAACAAACATAAAAAACAAAAATTTTACATAATTATTTGTGGTGTATGGTCAGCTTTATAGTCTCTGTTGTTTTAATCTGAACTGAATCCAGTGTAGGTTCCTGAAGAGCGATCCCAGAAAAAGACTAAGTGGCCTTTTGAGCCTGCCCCTTTTTTGATCTTAGTTTTTTTTTTTTTTCGGGGGGGGGGGGGGGGGTTGTTGTTTACCTCGTTTTGTTTTGAGTATAGATTTATGTTTGAACCTAGCATGTTTAAATTGGCTGACTGTTGACTGACTCTTTACCTCTGCTGGTAGTCTGTTCCAAGCATCCACTACGCTTTTAGAAAACTTTCTAAGATTAGCTTTGAACTTTCCTCCTGCTAGTTTAAGGTCATGTCCCAGTGATCTTGATCTTCCCGACATATGGAAAATACTGCTCTCCTGCCACCCTATTAACATTCTATATTTAAAAGGTTTCAGTCATGTCCCCCTATCCTTTCCCTTTTTTCCCTTAGACCTTTCACCGTTTTTGTTGCCCATCTCTTGAATTATTCCAATTATCAATATAGCTCTAGCTACAGGGGCTGCCTGGCAACTTTTGGCCCAGGGGGCAAGTACAACCCAAAGGCCCATGATGCAGCCACTCTGTCCCCCTCCCGCTCTCTTTTGTCTGCTTCCTTATGACCCCCATCCCAGGCGAAGCTCCACTCCAGGTACTTTCTGCTCAGCAGGCGGGTCGAGCTGGACAGTACCTGCTGCACCAACTCCGAGTTCCCTAACTGTCCAGCAGGGGGGAGCCGGGGAGGCTCGGTCGAGGCTGGCTGGGGAAGAAGAGCATCTGGTGGGGGCATGGAGCTGGCCTCAGCTTTAAAAAAGGCTCACTCGTCCTCATTCCGCACTCGAAGACTTTTCATTCCTCTTCACGAGGAAGCCATTGACCATGTCTGCGACAGAAACAAGGCAGCCTTTTTTATGGGGCAATTCCCCCTCTGCCCCCATCCCGGTCTGCCCCTGCCTTGCTATAAAGTCTTAGCATGCACAGCATATGTCCACATTATAGCACACTTCCACCTTTAGTGTGCCCTCCTCTGGTGGTGCAAGGTCAGCGCTCCACCTGGTCACTCTGTCTCTACTATCTTCTCCTGGGTCCAACATCATCATAGTCTGCCACTAGAAATGATATCATTGATGGTGCCCAGTGGTGGACTAAGATGATGTCAGGCCCAGAAGAAGACCAGGAGAAGATAGTAGTGTAAAGTCTTGTTCTGGGCCCGAAATCATCTTCAGTCCACCATTGGGCACCATCAATGTTATTATTTCGAGTGACAGACTATGATGATGTTGGGCCCAGAAGAAGACCAGGATACCATTCTTGCACCTGCGTGCTGGAGTTACATCATCCCAGCACCAGGCTCCAATCCTGAAATTTTACAGGATACCATCTTCTGAATTCTACATCGGGCAGCCACCAATGATGTAGGTTGTCAGTATCTAGGTAGAAGATAGGCAAGCTCTTTCATCATCTTATCTCACTGCTTATTGAAAACAATGCTGATTGGAAATGATACATAATGATAGGGATAGGATAAGATCATGGGGTTGATTTACTAAAGAAAATTAGGCTGTTTACTTTGCAAAAAAAAGTTGCACTTTGCAAGGGAGTTTTCCCTTAGCTTATGAAATTTCACTTTGCAAAGAAAACCCAATCACAAGAAAAAAGAAAACGGTTTATTAACCACTTCAACACCGCCTTATGCTCATATGACGCCCACAAGGTGGATCTACCATCCTGGGTGGGCGTCATATGACGTCCTCGCAGTCCCAGGCCGCATGGGGGGCGCGCGCCCGTGGCATCGCTCGGGACCCGGTGCGGGTGCCCGGCGGCCGCGATGTCCGCCGGGCACCCGCGATTGCCCGTTAAAACAACGGGACCGTGCGGGACCGTGGAGCTGTGTGTGTAAACACACAGCTCCACGTCCTGTCAGTCCTCTCCCCCCACAGTTAGAATCACTTCTATTAGGGAACACATTAACCCCTACAGCGCCCCCTAGTGTTAACCCCTTCCTTGCCAGTCACACTTACACAGTAATCATTGCAATTTTATAGCAACGATCGCTGTGTAAATGTGAATGGTTCCAAAAATGTGTCAAAAGTGTCCGAAGTGTCCGCCGCAATGTCGCAGTCACAAAAAAAAAAAATCGCAGATCGCCGCCATTACTAGTAAAAAAAAAAATAAAAAAAAAATTCAATAAATCTATCCCCTATTTTGTAGACGCTATAACTTTTGCGCAAACCGATCAATATACGCTTATTGTGATTTTTTTTACCAAAAATATGTAGAAGAATACGTATCGGCCTAAACTGAGGAAAAAAATAGTTTTTTTTTTTTTAAAATGGGATATTTATTATAGCAAAAAGTAAAAAATATTGTGTTTTTTTTTCAAAATTGTCGCTCTTCTTTTGTTTATAGCGCAAAAAAATAAAAACCGCAGAGGTGATCAAATACCACCAAAAGAAAGCTCTATTTGTGGGAAAAAAAGGACGTCAATTTTGTTTGGGTGTAACATCGCACGACCTCGCAATTGTTAGTTAAAGCGACGCAGCGCCGAATCGCAAAAAGTGCTCTGGTAAGGAAGGGTGTTTAAAAGCCCTGTATTGAAGTGGTTAATATCAAGCAAGAAGATCTTTTACTCTGAAAGAATCATTGTATTCCGGAGACCGCTGAGATGTGGCCTACTGGGTCCCGTGCTTTCTTTTCTATATTAAAAAAAGCTTTGGTGACCCCTGCAGGTCACTACTGGGTATTACACGACATGTTCGGCATTTTAAATCACCAATAAAGGACCAAAAAATGGAGACAGTTTAGACTGTGTCAAAAGATTATAACACAACTCAACTAGTTGGCCAGCAGGTAACCAGGGCTTTGGAATGTTCATATAACTGGACCAACCTGTACCCTGCCACTTTAAAGATTATAACTAGGGTTGTCCCGATACCGATACTAGTATCGGGACCGATACAGAGTATTTGCGTGAGTACTCGCACAAATGCTCCCGATGCCTTATCCGATACCTGGCCGGTGGGCGGACGGAGAGGGGCGGGCGGAGTCAGCAGGTGGACGGAGTCAGCATAGCGGAGAGCGAGTCCTCAACTGCAGTGGAACTAGCTAGGTAAGCTGGCAGGGCACAGCCGCATCAGAATAGGTGACCGGAGCCGTCACATACGGTCGCCGTCGGCGGCTGAGCATCCCGACGCCCATCTTGGTACACCCTGCACTCGGCTGTAGTAAGCCAGCAGCAGACATCTTGTTACACCCAGCCCATATAGTTCGAGCTGGGTGTAACAAGATGTCTGCTGCTGCTTACTGCGGCAGGGTGTACCAAGATGGGCGTCACAGCACAGCATTTCAAAAACAAATCCTTTCCTCATGTCATTTATTGCTGCATTTCAGTGCCAGCCACCTGTCAGTGCCCATAAGTGCCATCTATCAGTGCCAGCCACTTGTCGGTGCCACCTATCAGTGCCATCTATCAGTGCACATTAGTGCTGTCTATCAGTGCCATCTATCAGTGCACATTAGTGCTGTCTATCAGTGCCATCTATCAGTGCCAGCCACCTGTCAGTGCCACCTATCAGTGCCACCTATCAGTGCCATCTATCAGTGCCCATAAGTGCCACCTATCAGTCCCCATCAGTCAGTGCCACCTATCAGTGCCCATCAGTCAAAACATGACATTAAAAAAAAGTATCGGTAATTGGTATCGGCGACCCTAATTATAAAGTTTATTCTAATATACCAACGGGGGGGCAACAAAACATAACCAAGGTGGCTACATGCATTCTCTCACCCTCTCTTGCTCGCTCCTGAGATGGACTATAAACAATGGGATTTGTAGTGTGCAGAGAGCAGTACACATGACCCCCAACTCACCTGCACTGCTCAGTCCAAACAAACAGAAGACATTGCAAGCAGGGAGAAACCCAGTAAAAAATATATTAATGAATAAAAGATTACCGGACCATTAATCGGTGGATGTGTATGGATTATTTTTGGTAAATAAGGATATCGTTTTCTGTCATTTTAAATGGAATTGGCAATTATTTTAGGATTAATTCACTTGAATATTTGTCAGTGTGATCTGTGGAGAACTCCAGTATTTAGAAATCTAGTCTATCACAAATTGGAAGATTTTTTTGCAGATGGGACAAATACCGTGTTTCCCCCGAAAATAAGTCCTACTGTGATTTTCCACGAGGGCGGCAATATAAGCCCTTCCAGGGCTGGTGCAAGGATTTTTGACACCCTAGGCGAAACCTAATTTTGCCGCCCCCCTTGACTCCACCCCTGCCCTGCCTTTTCCCTGCCCATGTAAACCCCACCTTTTTAACGAAGCACCCATAAAATGCAGCCCACCAGCGCCCATCAATGCAACCTACCAGCACCCATCAAATGCAGCCCACCAGCCCCATCAAATGAAGCCTACCAGCGCCCATCAAATGCAGCCTCACCAACGCACATCAATGCAGCCTCACCAGCGCCCACATTTAGCCTCACCAGGACCCATCAAATGCAGCCTACCAGTGCCCATCAATGAATGTTTGCTTGCTTCCATTCATTCAGGAGTCGGGACACAGACACAGTCCTTCACCGCCGCTGCGCCTCTGACACTATCTGTGAACAGAGGGGTGGCTGCCTGCTGATGCTGAGACTTAGTTGCTTGCTGCAGAGAGAAGAGAGAAGGAAAACCAGTGGCCGGGCGCCCCCTAGGCAGCATGGCGCCCTAGGCGGCTGCCTAGTTTGCCTAGTGGTAGCACCGGCCCTGAGCCCTTCCCCTGAAAATAAGCCCTAGTTTAACTACTTACTGTCGGACAGTCCACCGTCATTATACGGCGGCTGTTTAACGTTGAATACCGGGGTTATGGCCGCAGATAGCCGTCATAACCCCAGTATCTTTTTAAACAGCGGGCGGTCCTCTCTCAGATAAAAGTCGTCTCTGCGGCGGATTCGCCACGAGATCACTTTTATTGGCGGCACGAGAGGTGCGCCCGTCCCCCCGCTCCCTGGTGGTCTCTGCCGCTTACAGGAGCCTTCGGTAGTGGCAGAGACTATCGGGTCCATTCCCCTCTGAGACATGGAGTTGCGTAAGGGAAAGACGGCCCCACTCAGCTCCATACTGACTCAAGCGACTCAAACGGCCCTTCTGCCCAATGGTCTTAAATTGGAAAAAAAAATTTGATTGCTTTTAAGGGTAAATGTGAGATCTGAGGTCTCCAGATCTCATATTTAAGAGGACCTGTTATGCTTTTTTTCTATTACAAGGGATTTTTACATTCTTTGTAATAGGCATAAACATTTTTGTTCATAAACATAAAAAATAAAAAGTAAAACAAATAAGAAAAAAAAAATAATTAAAGTGTCACCCCCCCGCCGAACTCCCGCGCAGAAGCGGACATATACGCAAGTCGCACCCGCATATGAAAACTGTGTTCAAACCACTCATGTGAGGTATCGCCGCGATTGTTAGAACGAGAGCAATAATTCTAGTCCTAGACCTCCTCAGTAATTCAAAACTGGTAACCTGTAGAAATTTTTAAAATGTCACCTATGGTTGGCCCTCAGTTACATTGGTTATACCAGTGGGAATCCTAAAGATGATTGGATCGCCCTCAGTCATATGGGTTGTGCCAGCAGGGTCCTAAAGATGATTGATTGGCCCCCAGTCACATGGGTTGTGCCAGTGGGGTTCTAAAGATGAACAGTTTGCCCTCAATCACATAAATTGTGCCAGCGGGGTCCTAAAGATAATTGGTTGGCCCTCAGTCACATTGGTTGTGCCAGCAGGATCCTAAAGATAACTGGTTTGCCTTAGTCATATGAGCTGTGCCAGTGGGATCCTAAAGATAATTGGTTTGCCTTAGTCACATGAGTTGTGCCAGTGGGATCCTAAAGATAATTGGTTTGCCTTAGTCACATGAGTTGTGCCAGTGGGATCCTACAGATAATTGGTTGGCCCTCAGTCACATGAGTTGTGCCAGTGGGATCCTAAAGATAATTGGTTGGCCCTCAGTCACATGGATTGTGCCTGCATGGTCCTAAAGATGAATAGTTGTCCTCAATTACATAAGTTGTGTCAGTGGGGTTCTAAAGACAAATAGTTGTCCCTCAGTTACATGGTTTGTGCCAGTGGGATCCTAAAGATGATCTTTTTGGCACTCAATCCCATGGGTTACGCCAGCGGGGGTCCTAAAGATTAATAGTTGACCAGTGCAGAGGGGAGGGGGACGCGCACTTCCTCCATCATTGGCATTCCAAACATGGCCAATCAATACTCCTTTTGAGAAGACCCATATAAATTACCACTGGATTGTCTGATAGCCACCCTGTACATGTGGCCTTTATTAGTTCATAAAAGACATTACAAATACATAATTTAAAGACAACACCAATGTCAGTCAAAAGGAACAAGAGCTTTCTATCAATTTGTTGATATCCATTTTCAAGCTGGGAAGAAGAAACGACGGCTATGAACCTTTGGCCATCATCTTCTTTTTCTCAAACTTTATAGCATTTTTGTTCCATGATCTTCAATGTGTCTGTATGGGAAAATCCTGCCTACCACCCCGTCCTACACACCAGAGTGTGCTTTACATCAACTTGTGAGATGTGACACTGGAGTGCCAAGAGCAGATAAGGTGAGGGAAGGAGGGACTGGTCTTATCAAAGGAAAGACCACATCAAAAGGCTTCTGGGACCATTCCTATGGGAACCCAGGCCTGGAAAGTCGGACAAATTTAGGTATTGTGATGCTAAGCAACTTTAATAGACCCGTGGCAGGTTCTTTATTAGGCACTACCCAGAATGCCCTTCCAGATAACACAACTGGATGGAATTTTCTTATACTAATGTGCTACGTTCTTTATTTTTCTACTTAATAGATGTGCATACTACACTTCTTTATGTAAGCAAATGAATGCATTTACTCCTTTATGTAACCAAATGAAGCTTTATTGACACTTAAACAAATAAAAAAAAAAAATCATGAATGGGTACAAAAACATCTTACAATTAAGGAAAATGTAATACAATTGATTGAAAGTGGGGTTGTTGGGTGCATGGCCACCTTTGCAATCTACTTAAAGCTCACCAGCCACGTTACCATCTGACTGTACAATCTCCATTAGCTCTACAAACAATATGTGGTGTAAAGGCCTGCTGGACTGGATAGTTTGGATAGGACCTCATATTACATAGTTGGTAGATCTAAAGTTGATCTAAAGTTGATTGTATAGAGATTGTAAGATTGCGACCCCTGCCACGTACACACGATCGGAATTTGCGGCGGACATTGACTTTTCTTTTTACTTTTTTTCCCCTAGGTGAATGGGTAGGGGTACCATGTACCCCATACTCATTCACATAGGGTGGGGGGCCGGGATCTGAGGGGGCTCCCGGATTCCGATAAGCCCCCCGCCCGCAGACCTCAACAACAAACGGCCAGGATTGTCAGGAGGAGGCCCTTGTCCTCATCAACATGGGGACAAGGTGCTTTGGGGTGGGGGGACCGCAGGGCACCCCCTCCCCCAAAGCACCCACCCCCCCATGTTGAGGGCATGCGGCCTGGTACGGCTCAGAAGGGGGGGGGGTGCGCTCGCTCGTCCCCACCCCCTTTCCCGACCAGCCAGGCTGCGTGCTCGGATAAGGGTCTGGTATGGAATTTGGGGGGACCCCCATGCCGTTTTTTCAGTGTAGGGGGTTACCCTCAATCCATACCAGGCGACGGGGCTCGCAAGGTGTCAATCTCGCCGATGAAAGCGGCGAGATTGACTTCCTTCTCTAGTCCTGTCGTACCTCGAGTCACGTTCAAAATGAACGGACTTTACTCCGTGTGTGGGCAAGTCTGTTCATTTGGAAAGTCCGTCGGACCTCCGCGGAAAGTCCGGCGGATTGTCCCTCGGTTCTTAGTCCGCCGGAAAGTCTGTTTGTGTGTGCTCGTGTGTGGGCAAGTCCGCTCATTCGGAAAGTGCTTAGCCTCTGATGGAAGCATCCAGGTCATGTTTGAGATATATATATATATATATATATATATATATATATATATATATATATATATATATATATATATGACTAGGTTTAGCTGCACTGCCCCAGAACCAGCATGATGTATACAGATTGGCTGCTCCCATCAAAGCCTTACCATACAGGTGTTATACTACGTTGTCCCATGATTCAGCCAATTAATTAAATGTAAAAAGCATGGAATGTAACAATTCAGAGTTAAGAGTTCTGGGAATCTGGAACAAGCTTTTTCTGGAGCTAAATTTAGAAACCAAGAACCGTCTATTAAATTTAACCACATGTTCAACCAAAGCAATTAGACTTTTTTCTCATTGCTAAGGGTCAGTGTCCAGCTCCTCGTGTCTAGACCAAAAACCTAAAAGAATTGATACAGAGCCCAATGCCTCAATCGTTGATCCCAGCCGACTGGCCACAATGTTTGCAGGTGCTGGTTGGGTTTAATACGGGCTTATCAGACACATCAAGGACTACAACAAAATGGCGCCCATCCACACTCTGCCTTGGCAAATGGTTATTGAAAAATGGGTTCAGCTCCTCCCACTGAAACAAATCATGGGACACCATTTCTCCCACTGACACCAATGATGGGACACCATTTCTCCCACTGACACCAATGATGGGACACCATTTCTCCCACTGACACCAATGATGGGACACCATTCCTCCCACTGACACCAATGATGGGACACCATTCCTCCCACTGATACCAATGATGGGGCACTATTCCTCCCACTGATACCAATGATGGGGCACTATTCCTCCCACTGATAGCAATGATGGGGCACTATTCCTTCCACTGATATCAATGATGGGACACTATTCCTGCCACTGACACCAATGATGGGGAACTATTCCTCCCCCTAATACTAAAGATGGGGCTTTGTTCACCTCCACTGATATTGGGACCTTTTCTACTACCAATGGCTACACTCAGACCCCCCTAAAGTCCAAAGAACAGTAAACTGGCCCTTTGTGTAGAAAGTTTGGAGACATCTGCTCTAAAATAGTTCACCCCATAGGGGCTTGATCATAGAGGCGCTCTACAATTAAGCCCCTATTGGGTGAAATATGTTAAAGGGGGTTCTCCCATTGGTAGAATACATAGTTGAAGCCATTGTCTACTAAGAGGAGCTTACTATAAAAAACTGCCAAAATACATCCCTGGGAATTACAGGCCAGTTAGCCTAACATCAATAGTATGCAAGCTCTTGAAGGGGATGATAAGGGACTATATACAATATTTTAGTACTGACAACGGTATAATTATCAGCAATCTGCGTGGATTCATGAAGAATCGTTCTTGCCAAACCAATCTATTAACCTTCTATGAGGAGGTGCGCTGCCATCTAGGTAAGAAAGGCCCATAGACGTGGTGTATCTGGATTTTGCAAAGGCATTTGATACAGTTCCCAACAAACGTTTACTATACAAGCTAAGGTCTGTCGGCATGGACCAAAGGGCAAGTACATGGATTGAAAACTGGCTACAAGGGTGAGTTCAGAGGGTGGTGATAAATGGGGAGAATTCGGAATGGTCCGGTGTGGAAAGCGGGGTCCCCCAGGGTTCTGTACTGGGACCAATCCAATTTAATTTATTCATAAACGACCTAAACGATAGGATAAACAGCTCAATCTCTGTATTTGCGGACAATACTAAGCTAAGCAGGGCAATAACTTCTCCGCAGGATGTGGAAACCTTGCAAGAAGTATGTTGAGGCAGTGTGCGGACGGGCGCCATTTTGTTGTATTTTTAATTGAAGACATCAAGACACTTAGAGGATGTTGAAGACACACATAGGATATGTGAGCTTTCAAAGCTTGCCCACACGAGTCCTATGAAAAACACTTGTAATATACCAAACAATGCAATTATTCTAACCTGCAAAATTAGAGGGTACTAAATTTGAAAAGACTCAAGGACAAAGTCTGAGAAATGTGCCAACATTTGTCCTCCGGCACCATACAGGCCATAAGACATGTGCCTCCGAACGTGCCGCTCAACTCTATTTAGCATCTGGCTGATGCCTGAATTGTGAGTGTCGCACATGCCGAATCTTTATAAGCAGTCATGTGCCACAGGTTAATATTAAGTTTTAATGAGCCTGAAAAAAAAAAAAAAGTAATTGTTTTGATAGCAACAGCTGTCAGAGGAAGAGTGTGGAGCTCAATTGCACCCGTGTTATGGGCCGTGAGGCTTTCCCACACTCTTCTTCCTCTTTAAGGTTTATGGCCTGTTACAGATGCTGCTGGACAGACTGCCTGCTTGCACACTTCCATTGTCTCCCTCTGCACCGCCATTGGCTGCTGACTGTGGGAACCTTCGCAGAGTCCCCTATTCACACTTTATTATGCAAACAGAGGGGTATAAAAGAGGAAGGAGCCATTCACACTCAGACACACTCTGGCTGGCCACAAAGAAGGATTACTTATTTACTGGGGATATAACCTGCTAGCATGGCTCCTTGTACCAGGATTGAGGAGGACTTGGACAGCAACATGGGCAAAGATACAAGAAAGGTAGGACCATCATTTGGTGGGAAAAATAGATAAAAATGTGAAAAAAAAAAAAAAAGTTTGAAAAGAAAAGCCTAAAAGTTAATCTTTTTAACTTTTGAACCTCTCATTATAAAGGTAAAAAAGTGTTAAGCTTTTTTTTCAAACTTTCTCCTTTTTTTAAAATCAAAGTTTTTTATCTTTTTAACTTTTGAGGCATTTTGGTGTGTATATATATACCGGTATATATATATATAAAAATATTTAAAAAAAAAAAAGCAATATATATATTTTTTATCTTTTTATTTATATTTTTGGTGTATATATATATATATATATATAGTTTATTTTTGTTTGTTTGTTTAAATGCCAAAATGCCTCAAAAGTTAAAAAGATAAAAACTGATTTAAAAAAAAAAAAGCTATTTTTTTCTTGTTTTTTTTTATTACATTTTTTTATCTTTTTAACTTTTGGAGCATTTTGTATTTTTTTTTTAGATTTATTTTGATTTGATTGATTTTTTTTTTTCAAATAAAGATCTTGATTTTTAACTTTTAAAATCATTTATAAGCAAATATAGGATCTAAAATGGCCCAACGTTTCCCTATGTGGAGCAGTATCTGGTTGTCATACTCCTTCACCCCACACCCCTACATCCCCTAAGTTTTGATAATAGATAAGGACCAAGATATTATAATCGTCTTAGTACTAAAAAGTTGGGATGTGTCTAATATTTTATTGTCCGTCCTACTCTATTAGTATTAGAATTAACTTCTATTATATCGATGTAATGTTAATGGTTCCTATGGGGTGTTATTATGTCAAATATTATATTATATACACACTGTAATATTGTAGTGTTAGAGATTTGGGCATTGTTGTTTTTTCAGAGTTGTGTATATATATATATATATATATATATATATATATATATATATAAAAGGTTCAGCTATTTTTTTCAAACTTTTTTTAGATTTTGAATAAAACTTTATCTTTTGGAGCATTTTGCAATTTTTTTTTTTAAATATTTGTTACTACTTTACTCAATATTTTTTAAATGACTGAGCTTGATTTGCTTTTAATGTTTCGCAGTTGAATACTGAAAGGTGGTCAATAAGTTGCAGTTAGAACCCTTTCACACTGGGCGTGTTAGTGCTAAAGCACTGCTCATTTTAGCGGCGCTTCAGCGCTGTTTAAGAGTCGCTTTTCGGCCGCTAGTGGGGTGCTTTTAACCCCAAAAAAGGGGTTAAAAACTCCAGTTTTGCAGCGCTTTTAAGGCATTCCAATGGGCAGGGGCGTTTTGGGAGCGCTGGACTTTTTTTCCCCATCCCACAAGGACTGTAGGACTTTTTTCCCCATCCCGCAAGCGCACCGCCCCAGTGTGAAAAGACACACTGGAATGAATAGAATGCAGTTTTTCAGGCTCTTAGCAGAGGCTACTTCTAGTGCTAAAGTGCCTGAAAACGGTGTGAAAGGGGTTAGTCCTGGTTTGTTTGATTCGGTTCTGGCAAATGATTACTTTTATTTTAAATATTTTTTTAAAGTTTAGTTATGTTTTTTAAATCTTTTTTTTTATTATTATAACAAACTTTTGTATTTTTTAAGTTTAGTTTTGTTTTTTATATTTTTGTTTAGTTATAACAAACATTTTTATTTTTTATTTACTTTTTTTAACATATTATTTGAAAATGTATTATTGCCACATCTTTATCAAACAATTATTTGTGGTTTGGTATAGGATGGTATCGCTTTTGGTTGGCAAATTGGTGCATTTTTGAGGACATGATTTTATTATATTTTTTTTGTGTGCGTTTTATATCATTTTTGATCGTATTATACATTTTATGACTTAGTCCCCAGAAATAGAAAGCAAACATAATTGAGCTATCGCAGATTAGACCTGGGGGATCTTAGAGCTTGCAGATCCTAAATACCCAAGAGTCACTGCATACATGCTGGAACTTTTAGTTCTTGAGTAATTGAAGGTTTGTAGTGGCCAAGTGGAAAAGATAGCATGGTAGGCAAGTTACTCTCATGCAGCTGGAGGTCAATTTACAGAGCCAGACCTTTGCAATAGTTGCTTCAGATTTACATATTACATGCAATGATTGTGCTGTGTAGGGCTCCCCCATGTGGTGATACTGAGTACTTCAGTCCTTCAGTCCTGCCTGTCTGTGAGGATGATGTTGACCTACTATGTTGCTCATATGGAACCGTTCTTACAGTCATGGCTGCATGTTAATCATTTTCTATCTTTTCCTGGCAGTTGAGGAAGCCCGTCATTGAGAAGTTGAGGAGAGATCGCATTAACAGCAGCATTGAGCAACTGCGGCTCTTACTGGAGAAAGAGTTCCAGAAAAACCAACTTCCCTCCAAACCGGAGAAGGCCGATATACTGGAGATGACGGTCAATTTACTAAGAGATCAGCTCCACAGGGCAACAAAAGGTAAGTTATTAACATTATGCTGTATACCTATTTTTATTTTTATTTTTTGGACAAATGCAGGCACATTGTGATGTCATACAATGGCCATTTTGACTCCAATTGACCTCAAAATATTCTAGTGAAAGGACAGGCTACCTTTAAATATTTTTTTTCCTGTCTCCATTGTGTGCAGTGCATGGGCATAGACCTACCTTTGGTTTGATAAATGTGTTTTAATATTATGTGTTGCCATGACTAAATATTTGGGGGCCAGGTATGGTTTAGTTCTCAAATTCCCTTAATCATGTCAATGCATCATTTTACCAAGGATATTTATTTAAAAAAAAAGTTAAATGAATATCTTTGTGGAAATATCAGCTAATCGAAACACCATGGGCCTATCCAAATAGATTGGATTGGGGTTATGATGGAATGGGTTGGGTTAGGTTTAATTGGATTGGGTTGGGTTAGGTTTGGTTGGATTGGGTCGGGTTGGGTTAGGTCGGGTTGGATTGGGGTGGGTTGGATTAGGTTGGGTTGGATTGGGGATGGGTTGGGTTAGGTTGGGTTTGATTTGCTTGGGATAGGTTAGATTGATCTTTGAAGAGCAAGCAAGAAGTTGTGGACCATCTTTTCTCATGGGTTAGGTTAGGTTTGATTGGGTTAGGTTGGGATGGGTTAGGTTGGGTTAGGTCGGGTTAAATTGGATTGGGACGGGTTAGTATGGATTGGGTTGGGATGAGTTAGGTTGGATTGGCATGTGTTAGGTAGGGTTGGATTGGGTTGAGATAGGTTAGGTTGGATTGGTTTGGGATAGGTTAGGTTGGATTGGTTTGGGATAAGTTAGGTTGGATTGGATTGGGATTAGTTAGGTTAGATTTGGTGGGGTTGAGTTGAGTTGGGTTGCTTTGGGGAACACCCAATTTTTCTTCAGCTACAAATTTTACTTACTTCCCCATCCACCTCCGCCATGTTTAAGAATGATATAACATTTTATTCTTTGCCTTGTTTCAGTGATATTAATTGTCCCTCTGTCTCTTCTATTACAGCCATGGCTCCCTGCAAACCAGCTTTCCCATCATCGATGAAGGAAGCGAGCTTTCCTCCAAATAACAAATACTCAACTATACCAATAGGTTTCTGGAGTGAGCCCAACAAACTGAGGTCCACAAAAGAGAACGTCTGTCACCCCCTCGACAACTTTAACCAAGGAGGCAAACAGGCAGCTCAGGCTTGCAATTCAGCAGATTTGTGGCGGCCATGGTGAACAAAATGGCCGCCCTTTGGCCTGTTTTCTGCATTGAGCAACTAATATCAGGTCTCACAAAAAAAAAACTTACAACTAAAATATCTAAAGACTACAAAAAGGAGAGAATCTTCGCATCTAAAGTCTTCCAAGACAGCAAATTATTTTTTCATTAGAAATTTTATATATTTATATATTGTAGTGTTTTTATTTCTCGCAAGGACACAATTGTGTGTTATACACACGCTAATTATTTTGTACACAGACGTTTCGACCAAGAACTGGAGCATTCCAAGAATCATGGCTGGGTCCTTGTATCTTCGAGCGTCTAAAGAAATGGGCAGTAAAGCGTCTTTATAATTCAGAAAATTGAGCAGAAATTTACGCCTATTGTATCGCCTGATCCATCAAGCATCACCGTCAAACGTAGATATTATTTCTTCTAACGTTTGACCTGAAGTGTGAATCAAATGTTAATTTGGTAAAACAGGATGACGCTTTCGGGCTCCTGCTTACATTGCGAACATGTTTTGTAAATGAAGAGTATACGTCCTTTGTCTATGTTTTGGGTGAACAAAAAGGAGCGTGGTGCTTTTTTTTTTTGACATGTAGATGAAGCCATTTCCCTTCAGAGAAGGACCGCACGCTCATCTCATGTCTCATCTGATTATTATGTGTTGGGAAGTTTTGGCTAAAGTGCTGAAATCGAAAGTTCTTTTCTGAGAAAAGAGTTTGTTTTTGTTTGTTTGTTTGTTTTTGAAAATGTGTTATGTTTGATGTTTTTTGTTCTGCTTTTGCACCTTTTTTGGATGGCAATATGTACAAAAAGTTGATCAATAAATACTTTTTGTAAAATGTAATTTGGGAGAGATGGTTGTTGTTCTTTAAAGATAATATTTTCCTTGCAGGTATGCGTGATTGTTTAGTAACACAAAGCAAAAGTGCGATAACCCAATCAGAATTTATTTTTCATTTGTCTTCAGTAAATTACAATTGGCTGAAAATGCACTTAACAATCTCACAGTTTTTTTTCACATTTTGAAAAAAAGGTCACAAATTTATACAATATTTTTTTGGGAAATGCTCTTGGGAATTTATCTGACTAGGTATCAATAAAATACAAACAAAAAGAAAAAAAAAAAAAGTTTGTCTTTTACCTTGAATAATATTTCACGGAGAGCCGTCCCTTCTGGGAGAACACACAATGATTATTGCTTGCGGCTACAGACGCTGACAATAATCACATGAAAAATCTGACATGCTGGTTCTACTCAAGTCGTTTGATGGATCAACTAGACCTGTGCATGACGGAAAAAAATTTTTTAGATTCGATACCGCCCGCCATATAACAAAATGACGTTGGCAAAGTGGTTGCGTTATCCTGATTGGACGTCATATGACATGGTCAGGATAACAAGCCGGGGGCGCGCATCAGGTCGATTGTTGTCGCGGCATGTCAGTCTAACACACCGCAACTCCGATCTGATGGAGACTCTTTACCACGCGATCAGCCGTGTCCAATCACAGCTGATCACGATGTAAACAGGAAGAGCCGCTTATCGGCTTTTTCTCCCTCACGTCTGTCAGACGCAAGTAGAGGAGAGCCGATCGGCTGCTCCTCTGACAGGGGGGGTCTGCGCTGATTGTTTATCAGCGGATGCCCACCTAGGACCATCAAGGATGCCCACCACTGATGACCACCAGGTATGGCATCCCTGGTGACCATGAGTGGCAATGTTTGCCCACACATGATGCCAATCAGTGCCCACCAGCAATACCTGCCAGTGCCTCCTAATCAGTGATGCCACTTAGTGCCAACTATGAGTGTCAATCAGTGCCACTCATCAGTGCCACCTATCAGTGCCCATCCATGCCCATCAGTACCACCTATTAGTGCCACCCATAAGTACCCATCAGTGCCACCTATCAGTGCCCATCAGTGTCCCATATCAGTGCCCATCATCAGGGCCCATTAGTGCCAGCTCATCAGTGCTCATCAGAGCCACCTTATCAGTGCCCGGCCCAGTGAAGGAGAAAACGTACTTATTTACAAAATTTTATAACAGAAACATAGAAAAACTTTCTACGCAAATACAGTGTAACATAAAAAAATTGCAACAACTTCTATTTTATTCTCTGGGGTCTCTGCTAATATATATATATATATATATATATATATATATATTATATATATATATATATATATATATATATATATATATATATATATATATATATATATAATGTTTGGGGGTTCTGAGTAGTTTTCTAGCAAAGAAAAAAAATGCAGATTTTTACATGTAGGAGAGAAATGCCAGAATTGGCCCGGGTGGCAATTGGTCATGTTGACCTCTCCCCTTGATGTTGTTCTCTATGGGAGTTTTGCTGTCTGTGACTTTTAAAAGTCATTGTAGACCTAACTTTGCCAACTAAATCCTTTACCCAATGATATTCAGATATTGTTTACTAAGGACAGAAAATCAGGTCAACTAATTAACATGCCAGTATATTTTGTTCACCTCTGTAAAGCCTAGTACACACCATCAAGTTGGGCTGAACGAAAAAAACAAAACTGAAAGCTCAGGTCAGAGCCGTTTTACTAACAATCCAACGTTAGTACCGCGATCTCCCCTGCTGAGCTATTGTGTTCTGAGAGGGGACTAGAGTTTAGTGAAGGTGGTGAAATTTCACTTTGCAAAGAACAGCAATAACATTGTGCTAGGACTACATAACACCTACATCTCTTCTTCATAACGGGGGGGGGGGGGATGTTGTAGTCTGCGGAGATAGAAGGGCAAAATGCTAGGTGCTAACAGTCCAGAGACACAGAAAGTTATCCTTTTTTTTAATGCATTTGTTCTCCCTTTACCTGCATGGGTTTCCTCCGGGTACTCCGGTTTCCTCCCACACTCCAAAGACATGCTGGTAGGTTAATCCTGTCCAAATTGCCCCTGATATGTATATGCATGAGTGTGAATCCCTTGTAATGGAAATAAGCATGACGGGTCCTCTTTGTTGAGAGATCTGGGGTCAAAAAGACCCCAGATCTCTCATTTACTGTAAAAAGCAAAAATAAAAAATTTACATTTTGCCTTAAAAAAAAATCCTGTCTATCTGCCCGAGAACAGGAAGTGACATCACATAGAGCCAAGTTGGAGGCTATCTTGCCTGCCTAGCTATCGGCCGATCCGGGGTTACCAATGGCTCTGGTAAGCTCGGGAACCAATGAGAAGTGGCAGGGGGGGCACTTCTTCGGCCGCTCATAAAAAGGTGATCACTTTTATCTGAAAGCCGGCCGCCTAACTGAAAAAAGTTGGAAAAAATGGCATCTAGCTGCAGCCATAACCCCGGTATTTAACGTCAAAGTAATGATGTATAGTTACAGGACGGTGGGCTAATTATGAAGACAAATTTCCAGTACTCCAGCGAAAATATAAAGATAAGCTATGGGTGGTACCTCGTCCTAGGGAATATACAAAGAAAAAGAGGAACAAGAGGGGGTTTAGCCAACCTGACGGACTATCTCGGCACCTGAACAAACACGGATATTCCGTAATCAATATTTCATTGGTTTATTTAGAAAACATACAAAACAATATACAAATATACATCACAAAAAGTGAAGAACAAAAAAAAAAAAAAAATTATTTATTATTAACGAACTGTTGTAAATAATTTTTTATTTTTTTTTTGTTCTTCACTTTTTGTGATGTATATTTGTATATTGTTTTGTATGTTTTCTAAATAAACCAATGAAATATTGATTACGGAATATCCGTGTTTGTTCAGGTGCCGAGATAGTCCGTCAGGTTGGCTAAACCCCCTCTTGTTCCTCTTTTTCTTTGTATATTCCAGTACTCCAGATAAATATGCAGTTTTGATATTTATTCCTCATTTCCAGTGACGGCCCCTCCATAAGGGGTGCCGCCCCCCTAATCCATGAGTCTGGGCCCCTAATCTACATGTGGGGCACCGGACGCATGGATTCCAATGAACTTTTTTTTTTCTTAAGCACATGATTAGAGCCTGAGGCTTTAATAGGCTTCAAAAAAGGGTGGGTCCGGAGGGGAAGACCACTGCGCCCTGAGCCCACCCATTTGTGTGACACTAGAAAATTAATATCCACAAGGGGGGCTGATCGCCGCCCTTAATTATATATTTTATTATAAATGCACATATATATATATATATCAAATCTGTCCATCACCCATGGGGGGGCTGATCGCCCCCCCCCCCCCATCCGCCAGTCTCCTGCGATGGGGGAGGTTGATTGCTGCCTTCCCATTCCTCCTTTTCCAGTGGGGGGGGGCGGCTGACTGCTGCCTTTTCATCCGTCTCCGGTGCCATTGGTTTGCTGCCCCCCCCCCCCCAAAATATTGAGCATATTCTAATTTCCTTAGTTGTTGTATGTAGATTTGATTTTATATATATATATATATAAAAGAGAGAGAGAGAGAAACATAATTTCTATATATGTGTTTATAATAAAATATATCATTAAAAATATAGGTATACATTTTATATAACATTTTAGATGTGCACTGCCGAAAAATGTGTTACTTTTCGTTTCATTCGTTTTTCTTTTTTTAGTTTTTCAAGTCATTCAGTATGATCACAATTCGTAAATTCGATACTTTGTAAATACGTAATTTCAAAAATAAGAAAATTTGAATATAGGAAAGAAAATTTGAAAGAACAAAAATCTGAAAATTCTAAATAACTAACTAATAATAACTATTTTATGATGGGTATTGGAATTTCCATTCAAATTTGGCTGTTAGTGAACATAACGAATAGGAATTTATCCAAAGTTACGAATTATCCAAAATAACGAATGTCGTAGCTAAACAAATGGAAAGGATCGAAATAAATAATAATAATAAAACGTTTTTATTATTATGATTATTAATTAGTTATGTTCTATTTGGTTAGATGCGGCATTCGTTATTTCGGATGATTCGTAACTTCAGATACATTTTTATTCGTTACGTTCTCTAACAGCCAAATTTGAAAGGATATTCCAATACCTATAATTTATTAGTTAGTTATTATTTCAGATTTTAGAATTTTCAGGTTTTCGGATTTTCTCATTTCTGAATTCTCTAATTTACGAATTTTAGAATATATACGAATTTACAAATATTCGGAAAAATTCGTTAAATTGGTTTTTCGTTAATTCGAATGTTTTCAAATGAACGAATTTGTCTAAATCCGTTAAAAAACAAATTGCACATGTCTATAAAATATATAATTTTAAAAATGAGTTTACAAACTTTATTCTATTTGACCAGTCTGGTCCTCCATGTCAGAAGAGTATTGGGTAACAGACATTAGTATTGAGGGGGGGGGGGGGGGGGGGGGGGGTCCAGTAATAATTGATTATTGGGATGTATTGGTAGTAGTGGATGGGGGATGAATGGCCCAGTGGAGGATGTGTAGTGATTCCTGTATTGTGTTGGATGAGGGATTTGTATTGGTCGGTGTGTTTATTATGGGTTTGCTCATCGTATGTATATCAGGGTCCCTTTGTGCCATAGAAGTGATGTATATTCCGGAGATCTCCAATGGGGACTCTGATTGCATGCACGACATCAGTCAATAGACCCCCCACTCCTCGCCAGACGCGCCATTGTGCGCCTGTGTATTCTATGCATATCTGAGCAGCCCTGGAGGACGTTGAATTTTGTATTTCTTTATATCCATGATATAGAAGTGTGTGGATTATGTCTGTTTTCAGTGCTGGACGCCTTCAAAAGGGCCGACGTTTGGGAAACAAGTTGGACTGTATAGGACTTTGTAATTAGGATGAACATTTTGAATCATAAAAGATAAAAGCCCCCCCTATAGTGAAGAATATTGTAGAATAGTGACGAATATTGCATTAGGGTCTCCAAATTGGGTTATTATCCGATATAAATTCCTTTTTTCTTGTCAAATTTGTTTATTGATTTTGAAAATATAAACATTGGTACAATTAACAAAATATTGATTACATTAAATGGTAGCATTAGTTGAATTTACATGTCAGATCTTAGTATTTCTTGTAGTTACAAGCATGTAAAGATTTAAGTAGGATATATGTTTTTAGAAAGACTAAAGGTGCTACAGTCAATTTTAACAATCAAGAGCAACAAAAAATTAAAAAGTTGTTAAACTTTTAACTTTTATTTGTAATAAAGAAATAATATTAATTACTACGAGATTCAGTTACATATAATAGGACATTAGAGCTTAATAACTTTTATTGTATTATAATTGAACATTATAAAATGTTTCGCTACCATTTTGTTATGTAATTATAAATAGGGGAAGACAGGATAGAATAAGGAGAGAAAGAGAAAGAAAAGACTAAAAGGGAAAGTAAAGATAAGAAGAGGAAAAAAAAAAAAAGTCTGGATCAGTAGAGGTTTCCGGGGATTTCTTAGTAACTGGCAATAAGGTGAGTGTGGCGTCAGATAAAAATTAAAGAGGGACTGCACCCTAAAAAAAAATATTAAAAGCCAGTAGCTACAAATACTGCAGCTGCTGACTTTTAATAAATGGACACTTACCTGTTTCAGGGTCCAGCGATGTCGGCAGCCGAAGCCGAGAAATTGCTCGGTTCTCGGCTGCCGCCGCCGCCATTCTCGTTGAGGGAATCAGGAAGTGAAGCGCTGCGGCTTCCCTTTCCGGTTCCCTACTGCGCATGCGCGAGCCGTGCAGCGCAATGAGAATGCTCCACGCTGTCTGCTGGGACCCGTGTGTGTCCCAGCAGACAGCACGGCGGGACAGGAAAAGGCATAGACTCCCGTGGGAGTACACACGATCGGAATTCCGGACAGAAAAAGGCAGATGAGAGCTTTTCATCGGAAAATGCGACCGCGTGTAGGCTCCATCGGAATCCTGACTGAGACCCGATTGGTTGGGAGTCCTTAGACTCCCGGACAACCAGGGCCTGGGTCTGGCTTCCTGATTGGCTGGGAGGAGAATCAGGGAGACAATAGCAAATATTAATTCCCTATTGTCACACAACTGGGTGGGCTCAGGGTGCAGTGCTCTGTGCCACGAGCCCACTGTTTTTTGAAGCCAATTACAGCCTCTGACTCTAATCACATGCTTCAGAACAAAAACCTCATTGGAATCCATGCGTCCGGCGCCCTGCATGTAGATTAGAGAGCCGGATGCATGGATAGGGGTGGCGGCACCTGTATGGACGGGCCACCACTGATTGGTACCCAGAGGGTTAGTTTGTGGGGAACCTTAGCATGCGGTGTAACTTTCAGTTAGAGAAGCTTTAGGGGAGATTTACTAAAACTGGAGCACACAGACTCTGGTGCAGCTCTGCATGGTAGCCAATCAGCTTCTAACTTCAGCTTATTCAATTAAGCCTTGATAATAAAACCTGGAAGCTGATTGGTTTCTTTACAAGTTTGAAAAATCTCCCCATGTTTGTAAAAAAATTCCAGTGCAGATCCCCCGACATGGAAAGCTGATGTGTCGTCATTTGGTATCATTATAACTGACATTCAATGCTACAAATAAAAGCTCCATTTTAGTAACGAAAGGAATCAAATTGTTCTATAAATTGTCTATTTTCTTTGTCGGCTCACAATTTGCACCCCCATGGCGTCCCTTTCCTTGGCCTCTAGAAATGTGCATTACATTGGCGCTGCATAGAGGCCTCCATAGAGACAATACACAGAATGGAGACAATGGTCAGTACACCAATGCGGCATACACACCAGATCCACACACCACACAATACACAATCCTCCGTGTTCAGAAACTCTCCGCTGGCCCCGGGTGTGTTTACAGGGGCTCCAAACTTCATGTTGTGTAAATACATTGGGGGGGGGGGGGAGATTTACTAAAGGCAAATAGACCGAGCACTCTGCAAGGGCAATGCTCCAGAGCTTATTAAATACATTGAAACTCTGCTGACTTCAATCATCCAATCATAAGCAAGCAAAAATACAGTTTATTTTTTATTCCTTGCATGTGATTGGGTATTCTTTGCAAAGTGAATATTCCCCTCATTTACTAAGCTCTGCAGCAACTGTACTTGCAGAGTGCTCAGTCTATTTGCCTTTAGTAAATCAACTCCATTGCATGATGAATGCAGAGGTGTTCAGGATCAAACCTGACATTTATTACAGGAACTTTTTTATTTGTTCAAATGTAATAGAAGTTTATGTTTATTTCTTACTTCTATTCTGAGTTATTTTCCTATATTATCAGGTTAATTCCTATAATGATATTCAGTATACAGTAGAACCTTGGATTGCGAGTATAGTTTGTTCGGAAAAACATGTTTGTAATCCAAAGCACTTGTATATCAAAGCAAAGTTTTCCATAAGAAATAATGGAAACTCAAATGATTCGTTCCACAACCATTTATTCATAAGTCCTTCAGTTTATAGTCCATATAAAAAGATTATAGCAGTGTGATTGGTTGTGTAACCATAAAGGCCCCTTTCACACTGGGGCGGGTGCCGCGGCGACTGTAAAGCAGCACTATATTTAGCGCTGCTTTACAGTCGTTTTAGCGGGATTCGGCCGCTATCGGTGCGGTTTTAACCCCCGCTAGTGGCCGAAAAAGGGTTAAAATATAGTATTGCCGCGGTATTACCGCGGTGTCCCATTGAAATCAATGGGTAGGAGCGGTATAGGAGCGGTGAATACACGGCTCCTATACCGCTCCAAAGATGCTGCTAGCAGGACTTTTTTGACCGTCCTGCTAGCGCACCGCTCCAGTGTGAAAGCCCGCCGGCTTTCACACTGGAGTGAATGGGGTCGGATTTTTTCAGGCGCTGTACAGGCGCTATTTTTAGCGCTGTACCGCCTGAAAAACGCCCCAGTGTGAAAGGGGCCTAAATGTCCATCCAAAAATGGAAGCCTCCACAAGGGGATTAGAGGCAAAATCCAGCAGGAGGTACAGAGTATAAAAGAAAGGTGAGCAACCCCCCTGTACTGCGCGGGCGCAGTACGAAGCACAATGAAGCACAGCGGAGTTTCCGAAAATAGCCGAAGTCAGTCAGCTGTACACGGCGCCTGCGTACTACATTCTAACCTATGTCCAGGTTCGAGCCCCACCGTCCGAGTGGACATAGAGTTAGAATAAAAGTATGCCGGGCACAGCAAGGCCGTACTTGAAGCGTGGCGAGCGTAGCGAGCCCGCGAGGGGCCCCGTTACAGGCGCCATGTACAGTCTTACAGTCTTCTGCTTCGGCTATTTCTGGCAGCTTCGTTGTGCTTCGTACTGCGCAAGCGCTGCACCTGCGCAGTACAGGGGGGACCTTATCCGCCGAGCGGGACTTTCTCGGCAGAACACCGGCATCCGGGGCAAAGCTGTCTGTAATAGTGACCGGGAAGACTACCCTGCAGTAGAGGGATCTGAAAGCGAGGCTTAAACCACTCTTGCAAAACGCTCTCAATCCAATCCTTGATAACCCTAATACTAACCCCTCCCTATAATCCCAACACTAATGGCGCGTACACACGACCGGACTTTCCGGCAGAAAAGGTCAGACGGAACCATTCCGTCAGATATTCTGATCGAGTGTGGGATAATCCGATCGTTTTTCTTAAAAAAATTCCGACAGACGTAGAAATAGAACATGTTTCAAATCTTTCCGACGGAATCAATTTCTATCGGGAAAACCGTCCGTCTGTATGCTGGTCCGACGGACCAAATAGGACGCAAGGGCAGCTATTGAACTTCCTTTTCTAGTCCCATCGTACGTCATCAAGTTCAAAACAAATGGACTTTGGTCCGATCGCGTGTGGGCAAGTCCGTTCGTTCGGAAATCCGCCTGGAAAACCGCCGGACCTTTTCTGATGGAAAGGCTGGTCGTGTGTACGCGGCATAACTCGTATTCAATGAAAATACTAAACCTTCCCATGACTTTAACACTAACTCCCTTAGAAATCTCAATACTAAGCCTCCCAAAGTCCTAAATCCTTTAGAAACCTAATAGAAACCTCCCTATAACCCTAACTCTAAATCCTTTATGGGCATAATACTAACCTTCCCTATATTCCTAACACTAAATCCTTTATAGGCCTAATACTACCCCCCCCCCCCCATAATCCTACCACTAACCCCTATTCAACCCAAATACTAAACCTTCCAAAGACTTTAAAACGAAATCCCTTAGAAACCTCAATACTAAGCCTCCCTGTAATCCCAACGATATAACATTCTGCTTGTCTTGTAAATCGCTCTCAAACCAAGGTTTTACTGTATAAATTCCTAAACCCTTGATAACCCTAATACTAACCCCGCCCTATAATCCCAACACTAACTCCTATTCAACCCTAATACTAAGCCTTCCCATAACCTTAACACTAACTCTCTTAGAAACCTCAATACTAACACTCCCAAAGTCCTAACACTAAATCTTTTAGAAACCTAATAGTAAGCTCTCTATAACCCAAATACTAACCCTCCCTATAACCCTAATAATAACCCTCCCTATAACCCTAACACTAAATTCTTTATAGGCCTAATAATAACCCTCTTTATAATCCTAACACTAACTCCTATTCAACCCGAATACTAAACCTTCCTATAACCTTAACTCCCGAAAGCCTCATACACACGATCAGACTTTGTACAAACTTTCCCGTGGATTTTTGTACAAAGGGCGTTGGCCCCAAGTTGGTATTGCATACACACGATCTGACTTTTTAGGCAACAAACATGAACGTAGTGACGTTTCAACTTACTGACGACACTTCAAAAGAGGACGTTCAAATACTCAAGCACCAACTTTGGTCAACTTCTATATTGTTGTCTGATCTTTTGCATTGGTTCTGAGCATGTGTGTTTGTACTTTGTACAAAAGTCTGATGGTTTTGTGTACACACGGTCGGACTTTGCTCCATCGGACATTTGTTGGCAGAAAGTTGGTCCGTTCGCACAGCCAACAAAAGTCCTATAAAAACTGAAAAAGTTGGTCCGATGGAGTGTACACGCGATCGGATGTTGGTCCAAAACAGCTTATTTGCATGTTTGTTGGCAAAAAGTCCGATCGTGTGTACGGGTCTTTAGAAAACTCATAACACGATTGCACATTCTGACAACAAAATCCATGTTTTCTTTCCGACAGATGTTGGCTCAAACTTGTCTTGCACACACACGGTCACACAAATGTTGTCGGAAATTCTGAACGCCAAGAACGCGGTGATGTACAACACGTACGACGAGCCGAGAAAATTGAAGTTCAATAGCCAGTGCGGCTCTTCTGCTTGATTCCGAGCATGAGTGGAACTTTGTGCGTCGGAATTGTGTACACACGATCGGAATTTCCGACAACGGATTTTGTTGTCAGAAAATTTGACATCCAGATCTCAAATTTTGTTTGTCGGAAATTCTGACGGAAAATTGATGAAGCCTACACACGGTCAGATTTTCCGACAACAAGCTCCCATCGAACAATTGTTTGTGTGTACGCGGCATAACACTTATCCTCTCACCAACACTCCCTGTAACCCCAAGACATGTTCACGTTAAAAGTCCCTGTAACTCCTACACTAATCACCCTATATCCCTAACACTAATGCCCCATACACACGGTCGGATTTTCTGACAGAAAATGTCCTATCGGACCATGTTGTCGGAAATTCCGACCGTGTGTATGGGGCATTACACTAATGCCCTGTACACACAGTCGGAAATTCCGACCACAAAATCCGTCAGATTTTTTTCCAACGGATTTTGGCCGAAACTTGTGTTGCACACACACGGTCGGACAGAGTTGTCGGAAAATCCGATCGTTCCGAACGAGGTGACGTAGAAAACGTACGACGGGACTGCGTAGTGGCCAGTAGCTTTCGTCTCCAAATTTCTTCTGAGCATGCGTGGCACTTTGTGCGTCGGAATTCTCTGCACACGGTCGGAAAAAGTCAGATCGGATTTTGTTGTCGGAAAATTTTAGATCCTGCTCTCAAATTTTTTCCGTTGGAAAAAGTCCACTAGGGCCCACACACGATCGGATTTTCCGACAACATAATCCGATCGGACTTTTTCCATCGGAATATCCGACCGTGTGTACGGGGCATAATCCTCACACTAACATTTACCCTCTCCATGATGCGAACATCGACCCTAATATTCAGTCATTTAACCCCTTAATGTAATACTCTCTCCTACTCTTCCTGGTAAAGAAAAATAAGCACAAAGGTACTGACAGTGGAAAATCCTGAAAACGTTGAATCTTTTCTATTATTTATTATCTATGTATGTATGACAGACATTAGTATTGGGGGGGTGTCCAGTAATAATTGAGTATTGGGATGTATTGGTAGTAGTGGATGGGGGATGAATGGCCCAGTGGAGGATGTGTAGTGATTCCTGTATTGTGTTGGATGAGGGATTTGTATTGGTCGGTGTGTTTATTATGGGTTTGCTCATCGTATGTATATCAGGGTCCTTTGTGCCATAGAAGTGATGTATATTCCGGAGATCTCCAATGGGGACTCTGATCGCATGCACGACATCATCGGTCAATAGACCCCCCACTCCTCGCCAGACGCGCCATTGTGCGCCTGTGTATTCTATGCATATCTGAGCAGCCCTGGAGGACGTTGAATTTTGTATTTCTTTATATCCATGATATAGAAGTGTGTGGATTATGTCTGTTTTCAGTGCTGGACGCCTTCAAAAGGGCCGACGTTTGGGAAACAAGTTGGGCTGTATAGGACTTTGTAATTGGGATGAACATTTTGAATCATAAAAAAAAGGTAAAAGCCCCCCCTATAGTGAAGAATATTGTATTGGGGTCTGCAGGGGAAAGAGGTTTTGTTATTGGGATTTACATTTTGTATTAACCACTTCCATACCCGGCCTATTCTGGCACTTCTCTCCTTCATGTAAAAATCATAATTTTTTTGCTAGAAAATTACTCAGAACCCCCAAACATATATATATGTTTTTTTTTTAGCAGACACCCTAGGGAATAAAATGGCGGTCAGCGCAACTTTTTATCTCACACGGTATTTGCGCAATCATTTTTCAAACGCCTTTTATTTAAAAAAAAAAAAATGGTTTTGTGAATTAAAAAATACGTTTTTTTTTATATAATGTGAAAGATGATGTTACACTGAGTAAATAGATACCTAACATGTCACGCGTTAAAATTGCGCACAATCATGGAATGGCGCCAAACTTCGGTACTTAAAAATCTCCATAGGCGACGTTTTGAATTTTTTTTACAGGTTACCAGTTTAGAGTTACAGACGTGGTCTAGTGCTAGAATTGTTGTATGCGCTCTAACGCACGTGGCGATACCTCACATGTGTGGTTTGAGCGGCGTTTAAATATGTGGGCAGGACTTACGCGTGCGTTCGCTTCTGAGCGTGAACTACCGGGGACAGGGGCGTTTTTTTTTTTATAAAGCGCCTCTCCTGTCTCTCCAATCCCGAGGACTTTCACACTGGAGCGGTGTGCTGGCAGGATGTAAAAAAAAAGAAGTCCTGCTAGGCGCATCTTTGAGGTGCTGTAGGAGGGGTGTATACTCCGCTCCTAAAACGCCCCTGCCCATTAAAATCAATGGGCAGCACTGGCAAAGCGCGGGAAAAGCGGCGCTTTTAACCCCTTTTTCGGCCACTAGCAGGGGATAAAAGCGCCCCGCTAGCGGCCGAAATGCGCCGCTAAAACCACGGTAAAAGCCCCACTAAAAATAGTGGCGCTTTACCGCCGACGCTCACAACCAGAAAGGGCTCTAACACTAAATCCTTTATGGGCCTAAAGTACAGAACAGACACAAAAGATACGCTCAGCATCTTTCCAAATAACTGTTCTGCTTTATTATGATGCAATTGAAAGTTTTTATACACATGATTATGTAGGTATCACATTAATATTACAATTGTACTTTTATGGTAACAAGGGGCGTAACATAGGCAGGCTAATTTTAATCAGGACTCGAAAGAA
Source organism: Lithobates sylvaticus (assembly GCA_028564925.1). Classification (NCBI taxonomy): domain Eukaryota; kingdom Metazoa; phylum Chordata; class Amphibia; order Anura; family Ranidae; genus Lithobates; species Lithobates sylvaticus. The sequence continues at coordinate 204,560,997 of CM053035.1, read as the reverse complement.
TGCAACATGTACTGAAAACACTATTAGTGCCGTGTGCACAGTGAGGGCCGTGTGCAATACATACAATATAGTATACAATTATATACCGAACTTACAAATTTCCATTACAGATGTATTGGTAGTAGTGGATGGGGGGGGGATGGGGGAGTGGAGGATGTGTAGTGATTCCTGTATTGTGCTGGATTTGTATTGGTCGGTGTGTTTATTATGGGTTTGCTCAGCGTATGTATATCAGGGTCTCTTTGTGCCATAGAAGTGATGTATATTCCGGACATCTCCAATGGGGACTCTGATCGCATGCACGACATCATCGGTCAATAGACCCCCCACTCCTCGCCAGACGCGCCATTGTGCGCCTGTGTATTCTATGCATATCTGAGCAGCCCTGGAGGACTTAGAATTTTGTATTTCTTTATATCCATCATATAGAAGTGTGTGGATTATGTCTGTTTTCAGTGCTGGACGCCTTCAAAAGGGCCGACGTTTGGGAAACAAGTTGGACTGTATAGGGGACAGCAGGGGAAAGGGGCTTTGTTATTGGGATGAATATTTTGATGAAAAAAAAGTTAAAAAGGTCCAACATAACGAAAAATTATTGCAATAGGGTCACCCTATTGGTCATTATCCAGTATGAATTTCTTTTTTTAGTTCACATCATAGTGTATATGATATCGCTTAACATGCATGTGCCACTATGCGTTTTTTTATTTGCACTGCGATGCCTTTTTTTCCCCTTTTTTTTGAATATTATAATGCACTGCAGCACATTGCAATAAGGTACAGAGCGCCGGCATGCTTTGTGCAAAATTGTAATAATAATTAATCCACGCACACCAATGTATTGCATTAGAAATATATATATATATATATATATATATATATATATATATATCAGTGCTCGACAAACCCCGGTCGCCAGGACGCATTGGCGACTAGAATTAGTGACCTGGCGCCCGGGGAGGCACAGCTGGGGGTATCCTGTCTCCATAGTGCACCCCCGCGCGCGTGATTGCGATGGACCGTGCTGGCCGGTAATTGAGGCCGCGGCTTTGCGGCCTTGTGCAGTCCTATGGCACTTCTAGAATCTGGCGCCCTCTTGTGGTGGCCGTTGGTATGACACCCAGCAATGCTAATGGAGCTGTTTGTTATCTCTGCCTGCCCATATCCTTCCCTTAGAACCCACAAACATTGGGAATTAGAATTTTTTATTCATACACCCTAGGGAATAAAATGGCGGTCGTTGCAATACTTTCTGTCACACCGTATATTTGCGCAGCGGGCTTACAAGCGCACTTTTTTTGGGAAAAAATAATTTTTTTCATTAAAAAATAACACAACAGTATTGTCCAATTTTTAGTCCAATTTTTTTTTTATATTGTGAAAGATAATGTTACGGCGAGTAAATTGATAAGAAACATGTCACGCTTCAAAATTGTGCCCGCTCGTGGAATGGCGACAAACTTTTACCCTTTAAAATCTCCATAGGCGACGTCTAAAAAATTCTACAGGTTGCATGTTTTGAGATACAGAGGAGATCTAGGGCTAGAATTATTGCTCTCGCTCTACCGATCACGACAATACCTCACATGTGTGGTTTGAACACCGCTTTCATATGCGGGCGCTACTCACCTATGCGTTTGCTTCTGCAAACAAGCTCGGCGGGACGGGGCGCATTTAAAATTATTTATTTTTTTCTCATTCATTTTAACGTTTATTTTAAAATTTTTCACTGTCCTTTTGAAAAAAAAAATTGTGTAATTTTTATTCCTTCTACAAGGAATGTAAACACCCCTTGCAATAGAAAAAAGCATGATAGGGCCTCTTAAATATGAGATCTGGGGTCAAAAAGACCTCGGATCTTATATTTACACTAAAATGGAATAATGAGAAAAAAATAAAAATTGGCATTTGAAAAAAAAAAAAATAATAAAATTTAAGACCTATGGGCGGAAGTGACGATTTGAAAATTCGTTAAAAAGTCGTTAAAAAAAACCTGGCTCCTAACTTTTTTATATATACCGTATATACTCGAGTATAAGCCGAGTTTTTCAGCACATTTTTTTGTGCTGAAAGTGCCCCCCTCGGCTTATACTCGAGTCAAGCACTTTTCTGCAGCAAAAAAATAATTTCCGACCCAAATTTGGGGCCCCGTATCTCGGGGCCACTTGGGTCTAGGAGTCCCAAATTTGGTGTGCCAACCCAGTGGACCTAGCACTATAACATATCCAAATATGGGGTTCCTAGTTCCGAGATACGGGGCCCCAAAGTCGGTTTGGAAAATGTCATTCTCTGCTGCAGAAAAGTGCTTGACATTTTCTGACCCGAATTTGGGGCCCCATATCTCGGGGACACTTGGAGCTAGGAACCCCAAATTTGGCATTCAAACCCAGTTGAACTAGCACTACAACATAACCAAAGATGGTGTTCCTAGCACTAAGTGACCCCGAGATACAGGGCCCCAAAGTCGGTTCAGAAAATGTCATTCTCTGCTGCAGAAAAGTGCTTGAGATTTTCTGACCCGAATTTGGGGCCCCATATCTCGGGGACACTTGGTGCTAGGAACCTCAAATGTTGTATTCCAACCCAGTGGAATTATCACTACAACATATCTAAAGATGGGGTTCCTAGCACTAAGTGACCCTGAGATACAGGGCCCCAAATCGGTCAACTGTGTCCATCTGCATGGGCACAGTGAGGCTGCAAATGGGCATTGTTGACCCTCTTTTCCACTTACATTAGCTGCGCATTTCTCACCCTAGGCTTATACTCGAGTCAATAAGTTTTCCCAGTTGTTTGTGGTAAAATTAGGTGCCTCGGCTTATATTCGGGTCGGCCTATACTCGAGTATATACGGTACATATAAAAATATAATTATAAATAAAGAAAAGTCCAGGGATTGCTGTACTTAACATTTATTGTACAGATTTCACATGTAATAAATTACATATTATTTAAGGTTCCAAATACGACAGTTTCGGGCTACAAAGCTCACACCCTTCTTCAGGTAGGAACAAGATGTACAGCGACATTATTCTTACGTCATTTTATATAGTTACATTTCACACCAGAAATCAATTAGGTATCAATTTAGCAATTAGTAGATGCAAATTATCAGAATTACTTATAGAAAAAAGGGAGAAATACTGTGCTCTGACACACAAAAAAATTACTAAAATAAAGCAGCAACTAATAAATGTGCGATACACACATATAAAAACATACAGAAAAAGAAAAAATAGCTGCGCTAAAAATCAGAAGGACTTCATCCTAAATCCCAGAGAGGTGGCTTAACGAGGTGCAGTCACACCCCAAATCACACAGAAAAAAGTTCCATTTACCTAATGTTAAAATATAAACATATAGACAAATTAATCAACAAGTATCGGATAAATATATATATTTATAAATATACTTAAAAAATAATTCATTTTAATATAAAATGTATAAAAGTACATATATTGTATTATAATCATAAATAATATATTCTATTTATGATCCATGTACACAAGATGTTAAACAAATCAATGAACATGGATCATCTCTTATTTGTTTTAATAAATCCATTTATGAACCTCAAAAAACTCCTCTTCTATAGTAATAAATTCATGTAAATCAAAGTCTGAATTTAAGCCTCTAGGTCCGGGGAAGGCGACCCCCCGGCACTGCTGCCACAAGCAGCACACAAAGCCTCTTTTGCCGGCACTCGGCTCCCTCCCTTACCATCAGCAGAGCAGCTCAGGGAAGTGTCAGTGAGACACTAATGGATTCCAATTTCAGAGTTCCCCACACCGCACCTTCACTGAGCGGGGGGGGGGGGGCGACACTGCGTCCCACACATTGCAAAAGATGGGAAACATTGACTGGTTCTCTAACTTTGCTGTAGCATCGATCGTCAGCTCTTGTGATGGGAAGAGATTGGGTGCAGTTCTGCTAGGGGGGGCGGTCCCTGTTTCCAGGAGGCGGAGGACAGTCCTGCTAGCCCCGCCCACCATCTGGAGGAAGATGACTCGATTGGTTGCCACAAACCAATCAGGTGACAATTTATGGAATTACTGTTGAGCTTCTGGGAACTTTGTTGAAATAAATGTGTATATTTTATATATATATAAAATTTTTGTGTGTGTGTGTGTATGTATATGTGTCACTTACACTTGCATCACCTACTCCCAACCTGTGTCACTTACACCTGACCCCTGACCTTTGCGTCACTTATTACTGAACCCCGGCACTCACGTGATCCTTTAAGCCACAGCCAGTATTCAGCACAATAAAAAAAAAATCACACCCAACTTTTTCTCAGCTGCGGGTGCATAACTTATGATTCTGCACACAGGCCCACTGCTATCAGAAAATGCCGCTGACCTGAGCTCATCATTGCTCATCCATTCCAGATGCTTGTATGTGACCTCACATACATCCCATACATCACATACATCCCATACATCCCATACATCCCATACATCCCATACATACATCCCATACATCCCATACATCCCATACATCACATACATCACATAGAAGCACGTGGGCTGAATGCGAGAGGTGGATCAGCGGGATGAGTGTGCCAGGACAGGTAGATGTATCTCACCTCTGCTTCCTGCTTCATAGATGAGAAGAGGGTACATTGGTGGAGCAGATGAGCAGGGGGCTACAGTGATCTGAGGTGTGAAGGTGCAGAATGTTAATCACTCACTATCACTCAAGTAGTTTACAGCATTTACTTTGTGAGTTACAATCGGCACACTCAATTTCTCTGAAAACATTTTTCGGCACTGTGCTCAAAACGTTGCCTACCCCTGCTCTAGGTTGTAAAGTATCTAATCAATTTATCCACCGTACTTACAATCTTTTTAGAGCTAATTCTCTATTACATTTTATTTTGTAGATCCATGCCATCTCAAGCCTCGAGATACCCCGTACCAAGGATCCACCTCTCCAATGGGGAGTGGATCTGTCAATCCAAAAGGAAAATGGTCTTGGCCGGATCCTTGTTATGGACTTCCAGATAGTGTCTCGAGACTGGATGTTTGGGGAAACCATGAATAATATTTGTCACATGCTCATTGAGCCTAACCGAGAGGGCCCGCTTGGTCCTGCCCACATATTGCAGCCCACATGGGCATTGGAGCAGGTACACGACATACGGGGTATCTCGAGGCTTGAGATGGCATGGATCTACAAAATAAAATGTTATACCCCTTTTGGGTTGAATGTAGATATCGATTTAAATGCTTTTATTGATAACTGTTAAAAAAAAAAAAAATGTTAATTTTTTTGTGAACTCGTTGTGAACCCTCAGTGGCTGCATCTATTAAATCCATAGATATACATAGTTTTTCTTGCCAGTTGTTTTCTAACACAACTGCCTTTTTTTTAAATGTATCTATGTATAATGTTGATACCATTTGATTGATGGCGATCAGGTGGTGGTTTCTAGTTATACATTCATGGACCTGTGTATGGTTTTGACCACATTGAAGTAGGGAATTATCTTTAGTTCCCAATGTTTTAATTTGGCCTATATAGTTTTGCCATTGTGATGATACACAGTGGGCATTTAACTTATTTAAAAAGCCCTTTTTTTTTCCTAATGTGGGCATATTATTTGCTGGCAAATCACACTGGTGAATGTAGCCCTAGTGCGTTTGGGTGGATTGTAATTGTTACCCGTCCCTACTAGGCGATGCTATGGAGTGTTACCCGTACTATATTTGGCACAATATAACTGGGAATATTACCATCAGTTTTGTCTCATTTCCAGTTCCTAATGTTTTTTATATTTTTTTTTATCTATTATATTTTTTTTATTTGATATATATTTTTTATTATATTTTTTTCGTCCTATATAAGGAGGAGTTTTGCCACTATGATTGTACATAGTGTGTATCTAATCCTATTTCCCCTTTTTTATTTATGTGTGTGGATAATATCCGCCGGTAGATCACATTGGCTGATGTTGTTTTAGTTGGGATGTTTGGATTGCAATTATCAACTGTCCCACTAGGTGACACTGTGGAGCGGTACCAGCACCTTTAAGTGGCATGTTACGACTGTGAATACAAACAAATAGTTTTGGTTCACAGGTGACGTTTCATGCATATTACCATTTGATAGCATGTTCCTGTCCTCTTAAATGTCGGAATCGATTGTAGTAAATATGCTACTATTTTTTTATTAATCTTTTATGGGAATCTGTTAGGTAAATACCTATTTATTTTTATTTTTTAAGTTGTTGAATCAGGTAATCCGATTCGGCCACTTACGTTTCACAACGAGGCTTGCTTTCTGGGTATGTTATTTATAGCGATGAGTCAGTGCGTCGTCTGTTCCCCACGAATAAGTATTTTTAAGACGAAACGTACGTCGGGAGGCAGACGCGCTGACGTCATCGCAATACAGCGTAGGGGTGGACGGGCGATTGCAGCCGGCCGGCATTCTTTTATGGGTTTATTCAATACTTCATACATGTAAGTGTAACTTTTAATTTTTAATAAATCAATATTAAACGGAATTATGCTATGGTGAGTCTTCTTCTCATTCCTGGGACCCTGACCGTTGGCTGGTGGCTTACCTGTTGAGGTTCGATTTTCTGGCTTGTCTCCAGCGTAGAGAGAGCGACTTGCTGCTACTGTTTGCTGATCTGATGCTGAGTATAACTACAGGCCTGATATTGCTTGCCCTCTGGTAAGCGCTTAGTTTGTATATGGTAAATACCTGTACGGTTCAGGAGATATTTCCAATACCTACAGATAAGCCTTAAAGTGGAAGTAAACCCCCCTATTGTTTTCAGCCAAGGAAGCTGCCATCTTTGCCTCTGTTTAATCTTCAACTGCCACAGTGCTGCACATGTGATCCGTTATGACACCAGCCATTGGATGGTTTGACTGTTTGGTTGAGAGCACAGCCAATGTGCAGTTAGCATTCACGGCATGCCTTTTTTTTTTAGACTGTTAAATCGATGGGTATTACTTTAATATAGGTGGTTGTACAGGGATTACAAGCACTTTAACCACTTGCCACCCAGGCCAAGTCTGACATTTCTCTCCTACATGTAAAAATTATTTTTTTGCTAGAAAATGACATAGAACCCCCAAACATATATATTATATATATATATATACACACACACACACACACACACACACATACATACATATATATATATATATATATATATATATATATTTATTTTTTTCGCAAAGACTCTAGAGAATACAATGGTGGTCGTTGCAACTTTTTATCTTGCACGGTATTTGCGCATCAATTTTTCGCTTAAAAAAAGAAACAAAACAGTAAAGTTAGCTCAATGTTTTTGCATAATGTGAAAGCTGAAGTTAAGCCAAGTAAATAGATACCCAACATGTCACGCTTCAAAATTGCACACACTCGTGGAATGGCGCCAAACTTGACTACTTAAAAATCCCCATAGGTGACGTTTTAAATTTTTTTTTTAGTTACATGTTTTGAGTTACAGAGGAGGTTTAGGGCCAAAAATGATTGCTTCTGCTCCAGCGTTCGCGGCGATACCTCACATGTATGGTTTGAATACTGTTTTCATATGTGAGCGGGACTTACGTATGCATTCGCTTCTGCGTGCGAGCACACGGGGACAGGGGCGCTTTAAAAAAAAAAAAATTTTTAAATTGTTCATATAACTTTATTTTTTTAAGTTTGACACTTTTAAAAAACAAACATCCCTTGTAATAGGAATATGGCATGGCAGGTCCTCTTTATATATCTGCACAGAAACAAGGGATATCATTTACAATTAGCATCTCTTAAAAAGTAATTAACTTCTGCAGGAGCTTTTTATATTTCTAGATTTATAATCTTTGTAAATGTAGATAAACTTCCTAGTTCCTGGAGGGGGGGGGGGAGAGATTTCCATAGCTAAGGGGTGGCAACTTTTTCTGACACTGCCGTTGCTGTGGAAACCTGACCTGAAACCTATTACACTGCTTGTGCTGTACTGAGCATGTGCGCGATCTGTATGGATGAGACCCAGGAAGAAATACACTCTGGCTTCAGATGCCCACACTTAAGATGGCCACAGCCTGCTAGAAGTTTATAAAGTAACAAACTACTGCTATAAACTAACAAAACGGAGCTTAGTTTACAGACTAACTTTACTAGAATACATTAAGCTTCTGTATTATAGGGGTATTTTTATTAAAAAATTATAATTTTGGCCGGAACACCGCTTTAACCGCTTCCCGCCTGGCCTATAGCATATTGATGGCCGGGAAGTGGCTCTGTTATCCTGACTGGTGGGTGTCATATGCCATCCAGCAGGGTAACATGCCGGAACGCAGTTCGGCGATTGCGAGTACACCGCATCTCCGATCGTGATAAGGTGCCTCTGTCAGAGGCTTCTTACCACGTGATCAGCTGTGACCAATCACAGCTGATCATTGAGTGAACCAGGAAGTGCCGTTAAATGGCATTCTTTGGTTTGCGCTGACAGGAAGAGCCAATTGGCAGCTCTCTCTGTCAGAGGGGGGGGGGGTCTGTGTTGATAATCAGCACAGCCCCCTCAGATGTGCCAAACACGTGCCAAACATGTGCCCAGCAATGTCCCCATAATAAAAGACGATCAGTGCCCACCAGTTCCAATCAGCGCCCACCACAGTGCCAATCAGTGCCCAGCAGTAACACATCAGTATCTCATCATCAGATACTTTAATGAATTTAAAAAAATATATATATATATATATATATACCCCAATTTTGTATGTAAAATATGCAGGGGTGGCTCCAGACATTTTTTTGGGTTGCTGTGTGGGTGCTGAAAGTATCAGTGGTGGTGCTAATGCAGTGTTCGTAGTTCTCTCTTGTGGGTGTGTCCAAAGGTAGGCGTGACCAAAAAAGTGGGTGTTTTTTCATGGTCTCTCCTACTGTATAGACAAAATAGGGCCCTCAGGCACACAGAGTTGATTATTGGAGTGAAATAAGCCCAAATGGAACCAGCGATAATAAACCCCAGCAAGTATAAGGGCCAGCAATGATAACCCCTAGTACATGTTAGGGCCAGCCATATGCCCTGCACAGCATAACAGTGAGGGACAGTGAGCAGTAAACAGCTGGGGGACAGCAGTGACCCCTAAGAGTGCCCAAACTAGAGAGAGTGCCCCCTTTTAGAGGGCCCAGAGCAGGAGAGTGCCCCCATACACAGTGCCCAGAGAAAACTAGTGACCCCATACACAGTGCCCAGGGCAGGAATGTGACCCCATACACAGTGCCCAGAGAAAACTAGTGACCCCATACACAGTGCCCAGGGCAGGAATGTGACCCCATACACAGTGCCCAGAGAAAACCAGTGACCCCATACACAGTGCCCAGGGCAGGAATGTGACCCCATATACAGTGCCCAGAGAAAACTAGTGACCCCATACACAGTGCCCAGGGCAGGAATGTGACCCCATACACAGTGCCCAGAGAAAACTAGTGACCCCCATACACAGTGCCCAGAGCAGGAATGTGACCCCATACACAGTGCCTAGAGCAGATCAGTGACCCCATACACAGTGCCCAGAGCAGATCAGTGCCCAATACACTGTGCCCAGAGCAGATCAGTGCCCAATACACAGTGCCCAGAGCAGATCAGGCACACCCCTTAGTGCCTGTATACCGCAGCATGCTGCCATAAATTAGATCAAAGGACTGGACAGCCCCTCCCCCTCCCTTTCCAGGCTCAGCAGCCCCAATAAGAACAGAACAATCAATATCGGATCACGACCCTAACCTTTAACTTTTAACGAGGTCTGGGACTACACTCCCCCCCCTCCTACTCAACACTGAACGTCACTCGCAATTATCTTTGCCATTATTATATATTTGGGGGCACTCAGGAGCAAATACATATATTTTCTTTCAGTTCACTTTTAACAGTGCGATTCACGGAACTCTTATTAAGTATACAGGGGAGCGCCAATCGTCCTTTTACGTACATCTCTCAAGAACAGAACAATGCCTGTGCTCTGTCAGATTAGGCGACCCGTCAGAATTGGTAATGGAAGTGACGTTCCGTCGCTGCCATATTGCTACACCCTGCACTCCTCCATAGTAATGATACACTGAGAAGGGGTTAAGTGGACATCTTGTTACACCCACCGGAGTTTTGCATTTCACAGTTATTTTTAACACAAAATGGAGCATATATGCTTAAATACAGTATTTGGAAATCCGATGGACTGTTGGAAGGATCCAGAGACACTTTTCGGAGCATCAGAGGAACCTGGTTCTCCCAGCGGAGCGGTGTGACGGAGTCGGCTGGCTGGAAGCAAAACACAGTGCTCCGGACCAGAGCTGTTGTACAGAACTTCAGATCCAGTTGGTGAGCGGGCTGCGGCCCACAGTTTATTACGCACTTGCATTCAGTTAGACTCATACACAGCGCTGCTGGGACCTGTAGTCGGAACTTGCCATAGAATGGAACTTGCCTCCAGAACGGGGCCAGGATCGGACACCCCCAGAAGATGTGCAGCAATGTGCCATTCTGCGTGCCACATCTCCAGCACATTGGACTGTGCCCAGGAAATATGGCCGCCAGTACTGTGGGAGTCCTGTACCAGCGAGTCAAAATTTTGTAAGTAATTTCTTGGTACTTACTACATAAGGAGGACTTATGAGCAAAAATCAGTATACGATTCTTTTGATCCTCCGTAAACTGTGTGTTGAGGTCTCTTTCCCATTTTTTCAGGAATGGAGGGTCCAACTGAGATGTATACTCCAATAGAAAATTGTACGAATAGGAGAGGGACATTCGTTGTGGTCCCTCCCCCATGCATAGCTCCTCAAATGGTGTCTTTGGTCTGTGGAAGTCGCTAACTTTCGGGAGGGATTTGAGGAAGTGGGTGAGTTGGGCCAGTTTCCAAATGCCCATGGTGGAAGACCCAAGTTCCGGATATAAGCCCGAGAGGTCGCACCATTCCGAGGTACCCATGAAAGTGGAGGCCCTGATCAGGTCCTGGTCTTGATGGAGTCGAAAGGATTTATCGGAAGTACTTGGCGGAAAGTTTGGGTGGCCTATTATAGGAGTTAAGGGTGATGGAAAGCTGGGGGCTTTCGCCAATGTAAAGTACTTATTTAGTTCCTGTAAAGTGGGCTCAATTAGTGGATGTGGTAGGGCAAATCTAGAAAGACTGGTCCCACTCCAGGGCAAGCCTTCAATAGGAAATGGGGCCAATTCACGCTCCAGCCGGACCCAAAGTTTGTCGGGTAGATGCCTGCACCAGTCCACTGCCCTATTCATATGTACTGCTGTGTAATATATGGCTGGATCTGGGAGTCCCACCCCTCCCCTGAGTTTTGGTCTCTGCAGCAAGGCTCTTCAAAGTCGCGGTGGCCTGCCCTGCCAAACATATCTAATGAATGTTGAACGCAACTCTCTGAAGAAAGTCTGGGGGATCTTAATTGGCAGGGCCTGTAGGAGGTAAAGTAACCTTGGCATAATGTTCATCTTTAGAACATTGCATCTACCAAACCATGAGACCGCCAGATACCTCCATCTCTCTAGGTCCGAAGCAAAGGTTTTTAAGAGGGGCTGAAAGTTTAGTTGGTAGATGAAATGTGGGTTCGAGGGGATCTTAGTACCCAAGTACCGGATGGCCTGGGGTGCCCACCGGAAAGGAAAATTACTGCCTATACGTGCTTGTGAGCTGGGGAGGGAGGGAAACGTTAAAGCGGTTCTGCACTGTCTATTTTTTTTATTTTTTTTTGAGCGATGCTATGGATTGCAACATGTTTTTTTATGTACTCACGTGTTCCTGTTCTCAGAGTCATTGCTGCCGGTTTTCGTCCTGTAAAAAAAATTAGCAACATCCTTCCTGCTGGGGGCCATCTTGCCTGTGGGCATGTGAAACCCCACAGGCACTTCAGATGGCCCAGCATGCACCGCCGTTACTGAGCCGATCTCGCGCGTGCGCAGTAACGGCGAAGTGCAGCTCACGTTCTCCGAAATCTCGCGAGATGTCGGCACATCTGCCGACATCTCGCGAGATTTCGGAAGATGTGGCCGACATCTCGCGAGATTTCGGAAGATGTGGCCGACATCTCGCGAGATTTCGGAAGATGTGGCCGACATCTCGCGAGATTTCGGAATATGTGGCCAAAATCTCGCGAGATTTCGGAAGATGTTCGCACTGACTCCTGGGATCAATGACACCAGATCCCAGGAGACAGTGCGGCCTGACGACGATCGACGCAGAGACCCCGCCCACCGCCGCAGAGACAGAGGACAGGGAGTCAGCGATTATCAAGGTAAGTGAAAAAAAAAAAAAACACATTTCCTTTAGTACTCTTTGCCTGATTTGGAAGGCAAAGAGATTTACTAAATGAAATGTGTGCAGAACCGCTTTAAGTGCTTCTGACTTTTATAGGTTGATTTTGAAGTCGGATAGATCTCCATAGTGGCGTATTTCAAGAGATTATTACAAGAGAACCGGCAGGGAGGTGTGCGGCTCCGAGACGTAGAAAAGCAAGTCGTCTGCATAGGCAGCGACTTTGTGATGATACGCGCTTGTCTCCAGCCCTTTGATGTCAGAGTTAAGCCTGATGTGTTGCAGTAAGGGTTCTAATGTGAGTATGAATAGAAGGGGGGAGAGCGGGCATCCCTGCCTCTTGCCGTTACTAATTTTAAAGCGGTTGGAGGCCACTCCATTTACCCTAGCCACGGCAGTAGGGGCCGAGTAGATGGCAGCTATCCATGATAACATGGAGGTTGGCACGCCAAGGTGTTGCAGGGGGGCAAGCAGAAAAGCCCAGTTCACCCTGTTTACAGCCGGGCACCCACTGCGCATGTGCGAGCTTCGTCACGATTGGTCACGCAGTCATCTGGGACCTGTCACGTGTCCCAGATGACTGACAGAAGGGAGAAAGCCCTTCCTGCCCAGAGGGGAAGTGATGTCACCTGCCTGGGCACCAAAGGAGGCAGACTACGAGGGACCCCCTAGCAACAGGAATTTAGAGGTGAGTTAAAAAAAAAAAAATCCCAAATATTTTTATTTTTTTAGGAATTTTAAGCATTTTTTTTTTTGTTGGGGTGCAACACCACTTTAAGTGGTTATGACCCCTATCACCCTAAATACTCAAGCAAGGGGGATCTACAGTATATAATGAAAACCAGTACAAGAACAGTCCGAGGAAATACTGAAAACAGTCCCAAAATTGCAGATTTTATTTTCATATTATATGCAAATCACCATTCTCTGTAGTGAAAAAAAAATGTAAAATGGGCTTTAAGAACAGAAGAGGCGCCTCCAGATCAGAGCCAGTTGCATTTAATATGTTTACAGGTGCATCAATCCACTTACATGAAAGAAAAGACTGATTCCCAGCACAATTGTCCTCTTAGTGTTTTGGGTCCATCTAGCTCTTGTCAGCCTGTTTACTAGCATATGCATGTGTGAGCAGTCCTGTCCAGCAGAAGTTCCGGAGCTGGGACCGAGGCTTGGCTCTGGTCAGCAGTGGAACACAGGCGTCGGGCGCGGTGACGTCACGGGCAGTGGCAACGGCGTTTTCAGAGCATGCGCTCTGTATAAACATATAGACGCGCTCCTTATTCAAGCACAAGGGACATCAGTTTGCTGCCATCTAGTGGATGTAGTAAGAAACATCCACTAACGTACCCTAGAATAGGTGTTAACACTGAAATAGTATAACAAATTCTAGGGCAAATGGGAAGAGAGGTAGGGCCAGAAAAAATAGATAAATACATATATCGATATATACACATATGGATAAAAACATATGCATAATTATTATAAGAAACAGACACTAATAATATAATAATAGATAAACTCATATATGGACAATACACATTAAAATGATAGTAATAACGATTAATTAATTACGGTGTCACCGTTGCATGGAATTGTCACGTACCTGGTGGTGCGAGCCCGAGATTGCAGGGAGAGGCCTCCCTTGCGTCTCCCACTTCTGGTCCCCTGGTGTGGGAACAGGAGAGCCAGAAGTGAGGAGGAGCACGGGTGCCTGGCAGGATCAACAGACCGGTAGGGTAGTCAGGTCAGCAGGCGGACACGGTGGAAGTCTGGATAGCAGGGAAGGCCGGATACAGACTGATGAGCAGGAAACAGGTTAGCAGAGCTGGCAGGATCTTTGGCAAGCAGGCTCACAGGTAAACTGGATAGCAAAGCTGGCAGGGTCTTTGGCAAGCAGGCTCACAGGAAAACTGGATAGCAGAGCTGGCAGGATCTTTGGCAAGCAGGCTCACAGGTAAACTGGATAGCAGAGCTGGCAGGGTCTTTGGCAAGCAGGCTCACAGGTAAACTGGATAGCAGAGCTGGCAGGGTCTTTGGCAAGCAGGCCCACAGGTAAACTGGATAGCAGAGCTGACAGGAACTGGACAAGCAGGCTCACAGGTAAACTGGATAGCAGAGCTGGCAGAATCTTGGCAAGCAGGCTCACAGGTAAACTGGATAGCAGAGCTGACAGGAACTGGACAAGCAGGCTCACAGGTAAACTGGATAGCAGAGCTGACAGGAACTGGACAACGGCTTGGCAAGCAGGTTCACAGGTAAACTGGATAGCAGAGCTGACAGGAACTGGACAAGCAGGCTCACAGGTAAACTGGATAGCAGAGCTGGCAGAATCTTGGCAAGCAGGCTCACAGGTAAACTGGATAGCAGAGCTGACAGGAACTGGACAAGCAGGCTCACAGGTAAACTGGATAGCAGAGCTGACAGGAACTGGACAACGGCTTGGCAAGCAGGTTCACAGGTAAACTGGATAGCAGAGCTGACAGGAACTGGACAAGCAGGCTCACAGGTAAACTGGATAGCAGAGCTGACAGGAACTGGACAAGCAGGCTCACAGGTAAACTGGATAGCAGAGCTGACAGGAACTGGACAACGGCTTGGCAAGCAGGTTCACAGGTAAACTGGATAGCAGAGCTGGCAGGAACTGGAAGCAGGAAACAGAACCACTGAATGGGCTGGAGACAGACAGGTGATCAGGTTCGTTTGCAGGAATCAGACTGCAGACAGGACAGAGACCTTGCAGGGAACCAGAGTTCATCAAGGAAGCCAGGTAATGAAATCCAACTGGAAGCAAGGTACAGTGGGTCAGGCAGGAGGATGGTCAAACAAGCCGGGGTCGGGTACAGGCAGAAAGCTGGATAGTCTATGGCAAGCTGGGTCAGAGGAACAGATATAACAGGATCAGATTTATTACACCACAACGCTGTAGAGCAGACAGCAAAGACCGTCTGCACAGGTCAGGCTTAAATAGGCCGGCTGGTGTTAACTAGGGTGCGCGCCCGTCTCCCTGTGCGCGGTTGTACACGTGCACGCGCCCGGGCGCGCATGCGCATGCGCAGTGGAATCTGAGGGCCGGGACGGCCCGGGTCTGAGTTTCTGGCAGGATCTTCATGACAGGAATAAATGAATAAGACATAATAAAATTTTATATACATCTAATGAGTTAATTGACCAAAAAAGCTATGAGTAAGCACTAGTTGTAGTGCGAAACGCGTCAGCTCTGTACCCCCCCTTTTTGCCGTGTCTGGATTGAAGTGTTTTTTTTGCTTTTAAATAAACCATTTTGAATTTTACTTTCCCGGTGTGCGGCTGTCCGGAGTTCTTCCTGATTTTCCAATGACCAAAAAACATCTTAAAAGGACGAGTTGATTTAAGGATTAAAAATAATGGCGAAGGGGATTGTAAAGTGTAAGCATTTAAAAATAATACCTTAAAGCCTCGTTCATACCCCCAGGTGACAAGGCATCAAGGGAATAGATCCAGAATGTTTCGCGTTCACAAAGCCTAAAAAAAACCTCTCTGCCTCAGACAGGTTTTTTGGCATTTGTTCCAATACCCATACCTTAAAGCCATCAGTGGAACCTTTGTGGTATTTGGAGAAATGACGAGGAACACTATGTTTGTCTTTGCCTTCCTTGATCTTTCTGCGGTGTTCGCCAAACCTCCTGTCGGAATAGATGAAAAGTGCAGCCTACATAGAGTTGGTGGCAGGGGCAACAGAGGCAATAAACCACAAAATCAGATGAACAATTGTAAAATTCACTGATATCGTAAGTTTTACCTTTTGGTAGTGAATTGTTTCTGACCACGTTGTATGTAACTGCATGTTTTGCATAAAGATTTTTTTGCATTGAGACATACCAAACAATGGGAGTCCACGGCTTTAATGTTCCACCACTCAAGGAGGAGCATTGGTCAAAATAACCCATCAGAGCCCCTTGTAACGACACCCGAGTATGAAAGGGGTTAAAGTCGTTTAGGACATTCCCTTCCCGAAACACTAAGGCATCTACCGAACACTTCAATAAGCCGAACAAGAAACCCATACAAATAATTCTCCCCCAAGTACAAGACGAGGCTCTGTATTGAGGTTCAAACAGGAATGAATCTTTATTTTGAGCTCTTACACAAATATATACAGCAGGATGAACATACAACCTCTCACCAGAAACCTAATTAACATGAGCTTATTATTATTATTTATTTTCAAAATTATATATTTTTAACAAATGCAAATTTTTTGAGTTTTCTATTAGTGGAGGAACCCCTTTTAGGGTCAGGTGACCATACAGACGCCCAGGGTGTCTATCCTTATGCCCCCATACACACGGTCGGATTTTCCAACGGAAAATGTCCTATCGGACCATGTTGTCGGAAATTCCAACTGTGTGTGGGCTCCATCGGACTTTTTCCATCGGAATTTCCGACGGAAAAAGTTTGAGATCCTGCTCTCAAATTTTCCGACAACAAAGTCCTATCGGACTTTTTCCGACCGGGTGTATCGAATTCCGACGGACAAAGTGCCATGCATGCTCAGATCACATTACAAGACCAAAGCTATTGGCTACTAGCCTCTACGTAGTCCCGTCGTACGCAACGAACGTCACCATGTGTATGCAACACCAGTGTCGGACTAAATCCGTCGGAAAAAATCCGACGGATTTTGTGGTCGGAATTTCCGACCGTGTGTACGGGGCATTAGTGTTGTCATTAATTGACTCCACGGGGTGGCGCCATATGTCTTGAATGCATCTTAAGTACACCTCGTTGGATTATGTTGGGTTTCTTTGTTTCCCAATTGTGGTTAAAACTTTAGAGGATTCACAACATCTGGTCAGGTTATGTGATTCTCTCTGCTGTCAATAGTTCTAAAATGGTGAAAACCTTCCCCATCTACCATTTCCGCTATTGTATGCTTTTTATGATTTCCGACATGCATAGAATTGATGCTAATGCGTCACTTCCGGTGCGCTGGTTTACATTTCGCCAGCATTTCTGTTTTTTTTTTTTTACGCGATTGCCGTCACTTCCGTTGCAAATCAATGTACATGAAATTTCTAATAGAAGCCACCATAGTTTCTGTCTGCATGCCCTTCCTTAAACATTTGCATTTTCTGATTTACAATTAGGGATAAGCTAAGTGGACACTTTTGACTTTTAACCGTGCAATTAAAAAATTTTGATTATTAAACTTTGTCTATACCAGTGGTCTCCAAACTGCGGCCCTTCGCTTGCCTTTATCCGGCCCTTGGGGCACTTTTCCTTCCACTGATACAAGATGCTATCCCTCTTACTGAAACCAACAATGGGGCAATTAATGAAAAAATGACTAGGGCCCCTTTCACACTGTGGGACCGTTCAGGTCCGCCTGTCAGTTTTGACGGCGGACCTGAACGGGCGCTCCATGCTGGTCTATGGTGCGACGGATGTCAGCGGTGACATGTCCGCTGACATCCAACCCGGTCCGATCCGCCAAAAGCGGACGGATAGCCCTACGTCCGGGTCCGTCGCTGCCGAATCGGATCGGGTGAGATCTGATGAAAAACGGACACGCTGTCTGTTTTCATCCGATCTCTCCATAGAATCCAGCGGCGCTCAACAAGCCCCTCACCGCTCAGTGAGCAGAGAGGGACCTGTCATCCGCTAGGTCAGCGGAGATCAACGGAGAGATCTCCTGCTGAGCCGGCGGATGGAGGCGGACTCCGTGCAAGCGGATCCGCCTCGTCTGAATGAGGCCTAATGCGTAAACCAAAATAGTGACTCAAACTGATTCAAGAGTGGCAGCCAACATAAATATTGCGTTGGATGGACTTGTGTCTTTTTTCGGCCTAGCTAACTATGTAACTATGTAACTATGTCCCCACGAAATAAGTGTTAAAAGCATTAGATACTTGTGGCGCTAACGCAATATGTGAATAAATAAATAAATATCCAAATATAAAACAATATAATGAATAAATGCGTGACGTATAAAACTCAAGTATCAAAAATAAAATTAATAAATAAAAAACTTCAAGTCCATATATAAAAGTCCAAATTTTATAAAAGAGTAAAAAAAGTGCATGCGCAAGCAAATGTATCACAATCTTCAATGCCATCCAGACGTGCAAAAGTAAAAGTGCAATGCAACTCATAGAAGATAAAGGAGATCTCCATAGTGCAGTATTTAAATAAAGTAATATTTATTGAAAGCAGCAACTTACATTTAAATTCTAAAATGTTCAGCAACACAGCGGCACAGTGGTGTAGTGGTTAGCACTCTCACCTAGCAGTAAGAAGGGTCGCTGGTTCGAATCCCAACCAGGACACTTCCTGCCTGGAGTTTGCATGTTCTCCCTGTGCCTGCGTGGGTTTCCTCCGGGTACTCCGGTTTCCTCCCACAATCCAAAGACATGCAGGTAGGTTAATTGGCTTCTTTCCAAAAAAAATTGGCCCTAGTATATGAATGGGGACCTTGGATTGTGGGCTCCTTGAGGGTAGGGACTGATGTGAGTGTGCAATGTACAGGGATGGGGACAATTGTAGACACTCACTCAGGTTGAACTGGATGGACTGATGTCTTTATTCAACCTTACTAACTATGAAACTATGAAACTATGAATATATTCAAAGACTTCCGGGCTCCTCCTACTTTTATATATGGACGTGAAGCTTTTTATTTTTGATACTCAAGTTTTATACATTATGCATTTATTCTTATATTTTTTATATTTGGATATTTATTTATTTATTCACATATTGAGTTAGGGCCACATTTATCTTATGCCGCGTACACACGGTCGGAATTCTCGTCGGAAAAAGCTCTGATGGTTTTCCCTTCGGAATTCCGACAGAATTTCGCTCAAACTGTCTTGCCTACACACGGTCACACCAAATTCTGACGGTCAATAACACCTCGGCATAAAACACGTGCTACAGCACTATAAAAGGGAAGTTTAATGCTTCTGAGCATGCGTCAAATTGTTTCCGAGCATGCGTCGGAATTTTGCGTGTCGGAATTGCATACACACGATCGGAAAATCCGATAGAAAGGTTTTCCGTTGGAAAAATCTAAAGTCCGACGGAAATTCAAACAGAAAAAGACCGATGGGCATACACACGGTCGGAAAATCAGTTGAAAAGCTCCCATCAGACTGTTTCCATCGGAAATTCCGGCCGTGTGTACGTGGCATAATACTTTTAACAATGGGGAAATATTCTTGCTACTGACATAAACAATGGGGCACTATTCCTCCCATTGATGCACTATTCCTCTTTCTAATACCAAAGATTCATTGTTTACATAAATTTCTACTCCCAATGGCATCAGTCCGACCCCCCCTAAAGTCTGGAGGACAGTAAACTGGCCCTTTGTTTAGAAAGTTTGGAGATTCCTGATCTATACCCAAAATTGTTTGAGACTTGGATAGAGTGGTGGGAGTTTCGAACTACTGTCCAGTTTTTATTGCTAATAAGAAAATAAGGCAGCTCACCATATCCCAATATGGACATTTTACAGAGATGCCATGTCAAACAAAACTGATATTTTAGGGACACAATGACAAACCGGACGCAGCATGATTTTATTGTTGTGTGTGTGTCCTTCCTAGAGAGATACGCCCTCTCTTTCTCCTGGCGACCATTGTCACTTGGACTTAAAGTGTAAGTTCATCTTCAGCAACATTTTCCACAAATAACCTCATGCAATTCTTTCTTGTAAATCAGGGGTGACCAACCTTTTAGCCTTCCTGGGCCACATTGGAAGATGAGGAATTGTCTTGGGCCACACCAACAATAAGGCTATCTTAAAACTATTTTTCAGAAATAAAAAAAATGATAATCGGCATGTGTGTATGTATACACCCCCTTTGATATGAAGCTCATAAAAAGCTCTGGTGCAACCAATTACCTTTAGAAGTCACATAATTAGTGAAATGATGTCCACCTGTGTGCAATCTAAGTGTCACATGATCTGTCATTACATAGACACACCTTTTTGAAAGGCCCCAGAGGCGGAAACACCTAAGCAAGAGGCACCACTAACCAAACACTGCCATGAAGACCAAGGAACTCTCCAAACAAGTAAGGGACAATGTTGTTGAGAAGTACAAGTCAGGGTTAGGTTATAAAAAAATATCCAAATCTTTGATGGTCCCTAGGAACACCATCAAATATATCATAACCAAATAGAAAGAACATGGCACTACAGCATACCTGCCAAGAGATGGCCGCACACCAAAACTCACGGAGCGGGCAAGGAGGGCATTAATCAGAGATGCAGCACAGAGACCTAAGGTAACCCTGGAGGAGCTGCAGAGTTCCACAGCAGAGACTGGAGTATCTGTACATAGGACGACAATAAGATGTACGCTCCATAGAGTTGGGCTTTATGGCAGAGTGGCCAGAAGAAAGACATTACTTTCAGCAAAAAACAAAATGTCACGTTTTGAGTTTGGGAAAAGGCATGTGGGAGACTCCCAAAATGTATGGAGGAAGGTGCTCTGGTCTGATGAGACTAAAATTGAACTTTTTGGCCATCAAAGAAAAGCTATGTCTGGCGCAAACCCAACACATCACATCACCCAAAGAACACCATCCCAACAGTGACCACATGGTGGCGGCAGCATCATGCTGTGGGGATGTTTTTCAGCAGTCGGGACTGGAAAACTGGTCAGAGTTGAGGGAAAGATGGATGATGCTAAATACAGGGATATTCTTGAGCAAAACCTGTACCACTCTGTGTGTGATTTGAGGCTAGGACGGAGGTTCACCTTCCAGCGGGACAATGACCCCAAACACACTGCTAAAGCAACACTTGAGTGGTTTAAGGGGAAACATGGAAATGTGTTGGAATGGCCTAGTCAAAGCCCAGTCCTCAATCCAATAGAAAACCTGTGGTCAGACTTAAAGATTGCTGTTCACAAGCGCAAACCATCCAACTTGAAGGAGCTGGAGCAGTTTTGCAAGGAGGAATAGGCAAAAATCTCAGTGGTAAGATGTGGCAAGACTCATAGAGTCTTATCCAAAGCGACTTGGAGCTGTGATAGCCGCAAAAGGTGGCTCTACAAAGTATTGACTTTAGGGGGTGAATAGTTATGCACATTGACTTTTTCTGTTATTTTGTCCTATTTGTTGTTTGCTTCACAATAAAAAAAAAAAAAACATCTTCAAAGTTGTGGACATGTTCTGTAAATTAAATGATGCAAATCCTCAAACAATCCATGTTATTTCCAGGTTGTGAGGCAACAAAACACAAAAAATGCCAAGGGGGGTGAATACTTTTGCAAGGCACTGTAGGTGCTGCCGTAAACTGATGGCATGAATGAGGCGTGATTGTGAAGAGTGAGAGATTTTTCTTTGGGAAGATAAAACGTATAAAAGTCCAGTAAAGAGACACTGTCAAATTTTTCTTGAGCCGCATGTGTTTGCATTTTTATCATTTTATGTTGGGCTGTATTCATAGCCGTCTTGGGCCGCAGGTTGGACACCCCTGTTCTAAATACTACATAGCGGCTATCCACCTGTTTCAAATGCTGCACCTTCTCCCGTTATATAGTCAGCTCTTCACAAAGCCCCTAGCCCCTTGATCCCACTTTGTCCTGCCATTTGCAAGACAAGCTGAACCCTACAACTGAGAACCCCATAGCAGCTGTTCTGGGCCTTTCAAACCATGCATGCGTGTTCGCTTCTTCTGAAGCTGCGCTCAGTATTGGCCACTAGGGGCCACACAATTGTAGTGTCCAAACCATCCTGAAAACAACAGAGGACAGAGGGGAATCGAGGGGCCAGCATTTTTGTGGTGGGGCCCCCGGAGCCGCACGTGTAATGAGAGGAGGACTACTGGTGGCTACTATTCAGAAGATATGGAACTACATAGGTGGGATGTTTGGGAAATGTTGTTAAGGTGTATTTACACCTTAAAGTTAGAGGAAATCCAAAATATGAGTTGTTACCAGAACAGTAAAAGAGGGCTCTTTGAAGTGAGAACTATCCCTACAAGACATTTACACAATGAATATTTTCCTTTCGCATGCATTGGTTCACTGTAGAATTTCTTTTCATCATATTAGTTGAAGTGATTCATGTTCAAAATTAGTTTTGTATCTTCGGCATTCCTTTCGTATATTATTTGGTCCGAGTGGATTTGAAAAATTTAGCAGTTTTTCCAGAAGATCGCTATATATTCGATATATTATCGAATTGTAAGGTTTCAATATTCTCGGCGCTATTCCAAACCACCAAACCAAGAGAAATGGAATGGAGAATATCGACTGGCGCCATGCGCATCCAAATTAACGAATGGGACAAAAATTGAATTAACCCGTTATCCAAATCGGAATTAAAATTTTTTATTAATTTCCCTATGGGCCCGAACAATTTTTTTATTTTTTTTAATACATTTTTATTCGTTCTAATCAAACATTACAAACATTTTGAACTGTAGCATGTACAGGTGGTAGATCAGATAGCATAAATACATGACTAAACAACATGTTATGAAGATATAACCAGCATTGGAAGCAATAAACAGATCAAGTATGGCTATGGTTGTCAGTGAGTTGTCATCTGAAGTAACAGACATTGCATGACTGTAGGTATCACCAATAATCGTGAGAAGGGTATAAGACTTATAAGGGTAGGGGAAGGAAGTTAGATCATACCCAGGTGGGGAGGAGTTAGTAACTAATGTGCGGTCAGTTACAGTGTTGTTTGTGACCAGTGAGCTGTCCATACCCGTTCACCCCAGTAGGGATCTCTCTGTGAACGGGTACGGTTATTATTTAGACGTACTGGTAACTATAGGAAAGAATAGGGTAGAACTGCAAGGGAAGTAACTCTGTAGATAGCAGTTGCGTAGAAAAGAAGCATACAATCCAGACTTGTAAAAAGAATGGGGAGGACGAGTGTCACAAGAGACAATCATCGCATCGATCGAACAAGGCGAGTGGGTATCACTTTTGGTATGAGTAATCAGGATGAGACCGCTGGGTGGGGGGATGAATGAGAGGTGGAAGGGGTTGAGAGAAGAGGAAGTATCAGAGTGTGATTTGTTTGCCGGAAGTGTTTCCAGCATGCCCAGGTTTGTGTATAGGTTGAAGTGTCATCTCTGGTCTGGTGTATCAAATTTTCCATTTCTTCAATTTTATCTACTCTGCGAGTCCATTCCTCAATCGAGGGGGTTGTAGAGCTCCTCTAATGTATGGGGATACATTGGTTAGCTGCGTTAACAAGGTGTATTGTGAAAGACTTTTTGTAAGAACGTGTGATGGTTGGAGAATTATGAAGTAAAAATTGAGCAGGGGAGAGCTGGATGGGGAAGGTGGTAATTTGAGATATGAGGGATTGTATTTCAGTCCAGAAGGGTTAAAGTAATGGACATTCCCACCAAATGTGAATTAGGGAGCCTATGGCAGTGTTACATCTCCAGCAGGTGGGGAGAAGCCCTGGTATAAATGTATGAATCTTGTCAGGAGTTCTATACCATTTGGAGAATAATTTGTATCTGTTCTCTTGTACAGACATATTGAGGGATCCCTTGTGAACAGGGCTGGTGCAAGGATATTTGACACCCTAGGCGAAGCCTCATTTTGCCGCCCCCCTTGGCTCCACCCCCTTTTCCCTGGCCATGTATATCCTACCTTTTTAATGAAGCACTCATCAAATGCATTCCACCAGCGCCCATCAAATGCAGCTTCACCAGCGCCCATCATTGCAGCCTCACCAGTGCCCATCATTGGACAGTCTCACCAGCGCCCATCAATGCAGCCTCCCCAGCGTCCATCAATGCAGCCTCACCAGCGCCCATCCATGCAGCTTCACCAGCGCCCATCATTGCAACCTCACCAGTGCCCATCATTGGACAGTCTCACCAGTGCCCATCATTGGACAGTTTTACCAGCGCCCATCAATGCAGCCTCACCAGCGCCCATCAAAGACAGCCTCACCAGGGCCAATCAATGCAGCCTCACCAGCGCCCATCAATGCAGCCTCACCAGCGCCCATCAATGCAGCCTCACCAACGCCCATTAAAGCCACTTCACCAGTGCCAATCAATGCAGCCTCACCAGCGCCAATCAATGCAGCCTCACCAGCGCCAATCAATGCAGCCTCACCAGCGCCCATCAATGACAGCCTCACCAGCGCCCATCAATGCCGCTTCACCAGCGCAAATCAATGCAGCCTCACCAGCACCCATCAAAGACAGCTTCACCAGCTCCAATCAAAGCAGCTTCACCAGCGCTAATCAATGAAGCCTGGGGGGGGGGGGACATTTGGTCAATAAGTCAATATACATATACAAACACATTTTAAAATTCATTGTCATCACATTCATTAACTCAGAGAGAAAGCAACAGTTTTTACTTACCACACCAGAGTCACCAAGTCTCTTGGTCTTGGGCTCAGCAAACTTCAGATGATGTGAATGGTGACCCTGTGTTTGCTGCCTATTCCTCGCCTGCACCAGCACTGGCTGTACTATGTCTGGTGTACCTGCTGCTTCTGTTCTGTGTCGGTGCCTCTTCCAGCCATTCTCCACTTGTCCCCAAGCCCGGAAAGCCGCCGCCAGGCAGCACGCCACGGTATATCCCATGATGCATCTGATTCCTCCATGTACTCCGCTCCAGTGACACGGCCAGGAGAGCATGGGGGGAGGGGCTGTGCTGCTGGACATGGACAGTGTAGAGCGGAGGGAGAGCGGCCGCAGTGCTGGACTGTGGATACGTCACAAACAGTGTCCGGAGAGGAGAGGGAGGGCTGCTGCCTGACACACATCAGAGAGAGCGCCCTGGCTGGGGGGGGGGGGTCGCTGGACACATTTTGTGACACCATCTGTGACTGGCTGACATTATGATAGCAGAGAGGGGCGGATTAGGATCACTGTCTGGAAACACATCAGAGCGGAGAGCCGGAGCCGCAGAGGGGTGGGGGGGTGGGCTGTCGCTGCTTGACATGTCAGGGCGGTAGTTGCAAGCTCTGTGGAGGAAAGTGCGGGGATAGCATAACCAGCGGCTGGGCGCCCTAGGCTGCAGTGCGCCCTAGGCGGTTGCCTAGTCCGCCTAGTGTTAGCACCGGCCCTGCTTGTGAATATGCGTGAAAATGCCTTCCCAGTCCCTAGTCGTTAGATCTAAGTTGAGTTCAGATTCCCAGTATCTCACTAAGCTGTCGTATTTGATTTCATGAGTGGAGAACAGTAGTGTATATATTTGAGATATTACATGTTTCTGGGGTTCATGTTGGGAACAGAGAGTTTCAAACGGCGTGTAGTCTGAATGCCAGGGAATCTTAGGTTTATTGGTTTGGAAGAAGTGTTTAAGTTGTAGAAATTTAAAAAAGGAGATTCGGTAGTCTGGGAATTTTGAAGATAAATCTTGGAGTGTTGACAGGCAGTCATTTGTAAAAAATTGTTTGGCCCTTAGACCCCAATTGTCAGATGGTGTTGTCGGATCACGTGTGTACAGATTAGCTGGGAATTTCGGATTATTGGTCAGTGGTGTCATAGGACCAGGTGCGTTAAGGATCTTGGAGTGCGAATTTGTCGTTCGGAATATTGTAAGGTAGCCCTGATCAGGGGATGTAGCATGGAAGTTTTGGGAATGTGGGACGGATGGATCCAGGGGAGGTTTGATAGGGGGAGCGGCGTGAAAGCTTGTTCAATTTGGATCCAGTCCTTATGTGGTTTGTGTACATGCCAATCTACAACCCTGGCTAGGTGGCAAGCCCAGTGGTATTTGGAAATATCCGGCAAACCTAGGCCACCCTTCAATTTAGGGAGTGTCAAGCGATTCCAGCTGAGTCTTGGTTTGGTGTAAGACCACAGAAAGTTCCTGCACATGTGTTTAAAAGCTAAATGGAAGGACGGTGGGAGTCTAATCGGTAGTGCTTGTAACAAATAGAGAATTCTGGGTAACACATTAATTTTCAGGATGGCAATCCTGCCAAACCAGGAAAAGGATCCATGGTGCCATTTTAAGAGGTCGGAGCGTATATCCTGTAAAATGTGTTGGAAATTATGCGTGTATAATTCAGAAAGTTTAGAGGGTATTTTAATGTCCAGGTACGTGATGGCTTGGGGCTCCCAGGAGAAGGGGAAATTAAGTTTACATTGCATAACCACGGTAGGAGGGAGGGATACATTAATGGCATGGGATTTGTTAAAGTTAATTTTTAAATTAGAGAGGTTATTGAAGAGTGAGAAGTCTTTGAGGAGGTTAAGGATAGTCGTCACTGGGTCAGTTAGAAATAGAAGGATATCGTCAGCATAGGCCGCAACTTTATAGGTTTTGTGTTCAATTGTGATGCCCTTGATGTCTGGATTACTTCTTAGTTTACAAAGGATTGGTTCTTGGGTAAGTATGAATAGCAAAGGGGATAGAGGACATCCTTGGCGGGTCCCGTTGGAGACCGAGAAGGCGTTCGACAGGTGGCCATTCACTCTAAGTTTTGCTGACGGGGAGGAATATAAAGCCAGTATCATTTGGAGTAGGGAATGAGGGATTCCCACAGCTCGTAGCATAGCTACCATGAAGTCCCAAGCCACCCTGTCGAACGCCTTCTCTGCGTCAAGGGATAAAAAAAAAACATTAGTGGATGTCGTGGTAAGCCAGTGATGGATGTTGATCGCTTTTGTGGTATTGTCTCTGGCCTCCCTGCCAGAGACAAAACCTACTTGATCTAGATTGATCAATTTAGGTAGGAGGTGTTGTATGCGGTTGGCAAGTATTTTGGCATATAGTTTGACATCGACGTTGAGCAACGAAATGGGCCTGCAATTAGAGACTAGGGTGGGATCTTTATTTGGTTTTGGTATGAGAGTTATATGGGCCTCTAGAAGGTCCCTGTTCGTCGTGTCATTGGTGGGAATGTTGTTAAAGGCTTTGAGAAAGTGGGGGAGAAGTGCGTCGGAGAAGGATTTGAGGTAGCATGTGGTGAGACCGTCCGGGCCCGGGCTCTTCCCTGTCTTCAGTTGTTTCAGGGCAGTCAGAGTCTCTTCCATGGTCAATGGAGAGGCTAGTGTTTCAATATCGTCCGGCAGTAGGGGTTTAGGAGAGTATTGGCGTATAAAGGATTGGATAATTTCTTGTCGGTCCGTGTGCGGGTTCATTGGAGGTTTGGTGGGTAAGTTATATAATTTGGAGAAATAGTCTACAAATTGGCGAGCGATGTCTTCTGTTTTGGTCAATGAGTCCCTGTTAGGAGTTTTAAGCATGTGTATAGTGTGAGATGCTTTCTTGGCCTGTAGGGCTCTGGCTAGCATTTTCCCTGATTTGTTGCTAAATTCGTAAAACGCCTTCTGTGTTAAAGAGTATTTCCGACGTAGCGATTTGTTCAGTTCAGCAAGGAGTTCTTCTCTAGCAGTGATCAGATCGGACAGGGTAGCAGTAGCTCGTGATGCTTTATGTGTTTTTTCGAGTGTGCGTACACGTAGGGTCAAAGTCTCAATATGAGCCTTACGTAATTTAGTACGTGCCGATGCCAGCGATATAAAATGGCCTCTTATCACACATTTATGGGCTGACCATATCATGGCCGGGTCAGTGTCAGGTAGTGAATTTTGTAAGAAGTATTGAGAGAGATGAGTCAGTGTCTTTTGGCTCGAGTCTAAGTCAGTGAGTAAGGAGTTGTCGAGGCGCCAGATATATTAGTTGGGTACTGTTGGAGGCAAAGAAATGGTCATAGTAATTGGGCTGTGATCCGACAACACCATGGGTTCAATGGTTGCTCTAGTGAGATGGGAAAGGCTAGGTTGAGATAGGAAGAAGTAGTCCAATCGGGAATGTTTGTTATGAGGGGCAGAGAAGAAGGTGTAGTCTTTTCCGGTGGGGTGGAGTGTGCGCCAAGTGTCGTGTAGTAAGAGATTATGCAATTCCAGTTTGATTGCTTTGAGGGCTTTGTGGGAAAGGATGGAATTGCCGTTAGAGGAGTCTAGGCTAGGGCATAAGGTGACATTGAAATCTCCGCCAACGATAAGTGTATCAGATTGGAAGGCTGTGAGCTGGTGGAGGGTATCACGGAAATAAGTCACTTGATGGGAGTTTGGAGCATAGAGGTTGGCAATGGTGATAGGTTTGCCGTATAGCAAGCCTTTCAGGAAGAGATATCTTCCATTCGGGTCCTTGTGTGTGGTTATGTTTTGAATTGGGCAGTGTTTGGAGAGTAGGATGGAGACACCCTTGGATTTAGCTTGGTCATTGGTGGCGTGAAAGGCCAGAGGAAATCGGTGGTTGTGTAGTTTTGGAATAGAGTTCGATCGAAAATGAGTTTCTTGGATCAAGGCTATATGTGTCTTAGATTTATGTAGAGTGGCGAAAAATTGTGCACGCTTTTCTGGTGTGTTCAATCCTTGAAAATTAACCAATTAGAGGTTAAGTTGTTTGTGAGTGAGAATGTCACCTGTTGGGGTATTAGTATCACACATTGCTGTAATCAGTTGAGTACCGTGTAGGCACTACGTAGACAGGGCGAGGGTATTTAGAATGTAGGGGAATCGAGGATCTGGAACTGATAAGATTAAAGATGAGCGGTGTACACCACTCAGGGGAACCGATGAGGCAAAGGAAAAGTTATACCTTCCAACCTCAGAGTGGAGACAATCGGTTTTTTACAGGGTGTGAAGGGGTAGGCCCACAAACAAGTGGGTATATCCCTGGACACCACTGCGTGGGGGTTGGTACAGACAAGACAGTGATGGAATCAGTAATAGGAAAAAAAGATAAAATATTAATATAGTGTCTCCCTATTGCCCGACCATGGTAGTGTATATCAGAGGATTGTCAAGCAAGAGGGGACCTGAAGACATAGAAGGATCAGTATAAAATTGGATTGTATCAGGGAGTAAGCAACGTCATGGTATGAGTTTGTAGAATTCCCCATGATGTACACTACTATGTGCAATATGGGGGAGCTTTGAGTAAAGGAATAAGCGGGGGCGTACAGTTTTCATTCTACCTACAGAGAGGGTGAGCAAAGATATGGTATGAATCTAGCGGGGATTGGTTAAATGAATTGTAGCCGTACAGCCTTGAGGTAAGAGCTAACAGAACATAATGCGAGGTGTAGCAAGAGAAAGACAGAGTTAAGGGGGATAGTCAAAGTGTCCTATGCATAACAATAGTATACACCACTTTACCTGTAATAAAACAATATTAATAATGACAGTCAACATGTCATAAGACAGAAATATTTCAGGTGGAGGTTAGGTATGAGATCCTGGCAGACCTGTAAGGAAACCTGGGTAAGTGTCTGTTCCGTCAAAGATAGTTTTCGATCAGGGGAGAGAAGTTAGTGCAGAACGGGAGAGTCAGATGGTAATGTGTCCAGAGATGTAAATCGCATACCTTAGGGATGTTTAGATTTGTCCTTTGGGTGTTGTCTGTTGGTAGCGGTGTAGAGTCAGTCCGGAGAGGATTCAGTCCACTGATGGATGTCTGCCGGATGGCCGATGGGCAAAGGTGTTCACGCCATGATAGGAAGGCACGGTCCGTTCATCCGGGATTGCAGAGCGTCGTGAAGAGGTAAGAACTTGCTGACAAAGATCAATCAGACCCAGCAGGGGGAGTGATAGTTCAGCGTCCGGGATCCAGGGGCGAAGGAGGCGTGTATTGTCGATACTGGAGCTGCTGTGGAAGGGCGGAAGTCCGCGTGTGGGCGCAAAGGACGTAGATCCGGAGGGGTGAGAGTTCCCCCTGCATGGCATGATGGGGAGTGTAGTCTAAGCAGCAAGCAGTGGCAGCAATGATGAGTCCAGCAGCATTGTTCAGAGAGGGAGGGTCAAGAAGATCACGGTGTGAAGGTGGAGCGAGAGAGTAGTTAAGCCGAGGTCCGAGAGTGTCACACAGCAGAGTCATTTAAAGGAGCATGGATAGGCACACAACGAGGCAGTGGTGTAACTGCTAATTAAACTGTGAACAGGGTATAACTGAGGATTGCGATAGCTTGGTCAAATGAATTTAGTGGTCTCTCCTCGCTCTCCTGGAGTTAGGAGGGTTGAAAGGGCTGTGGTTATCGCGGGCTTCTCTAGCATTGTTGCGGTATACCTGAGGGGAAGTAGACCGACGTCGCCTAGAGCTGGGCCCCTGAGCTTCCATAGGTTCGGGAGGCGATGCATTCCTCCTAACTGCAGAGCGGCGAAAGTCCGCAAACCAGTCGGGTACCGCCACCGGAGGGATATGTAGGATACGGCAGAATTAAGGAAGGTCCTCGGGCACTTTCAGGAAAGCTGTGCGCCCCTGAGAGGTGGCGGCAAGGAAGAACGGAAATTTCCACTTGTATGGTATGCTGTGGGATCGGAGGGTATCTAGAAGAGGCTTCAGATCCCTGCGGTGTTGTAGCGTTATATTGGTGAGATCTTGGTAGATTTGGATGGTATGACCGGTGTGCAGTATTTGCGGTTTCTCCCTGGCCCGTTTCAGTATTTCTTCCTTAATTCTGAAGTCCTGCAGGCAGCAAACTATGTCACGTGGAGGATCAGTCTC
Organism: Lithobates sylvaticus; assembly: GCA_028564925.1. NCBI lineage: Eukaryota > Metazoa > Chordata > Amphibia > Anura > Ranidae > Lithobates > Lithobates sylvaticus. The sequence continues at coordinate 204,530,270 of CM053035.1, read as the reverse complement.
TCTCCCCTAGGTCGCAGGGCGCGGTGAATCCTATCCATAGCAATTGGGGTTTGGGGTGATCTATCCAGAAGGCTGTTGAATATGCCATTCACCTCAGACATGATTTGTGCCCTCTCAATAGATTCTGGAAAACCTCTGACCCTAAGATTGTGGCGTCTGCCCCTATTGTCAAGGTCTTCCAGGTGTCTCTGCATATCCCTCATTTGGAGGGTATGGGTATCAACGTGGTGTGTCGTCTTCAGCAGTTGGGTGTTCTGTCTATCTACCCTCTCTTCAACACACAGCACCCTGTCATTGAGCGCGCGGATATCCAGCCGCAGTTCAGAAATAGCAGCTGACAAGATGTCTTTTATGTCAGCGGCTATGGTCCTAAGGTCCTGTATATTCAGATGGGGTTGTATTGTGGGCGATGGGGCAAGTTCTGCTCTGTGGGAATGATCCGGGAATCCCGTTGGACGGGGTGCGGGGGGGTGCGCTGTCGAGCGCGGGAGCCTGGGCCTGTGAGGGCCTGTGGTGAGTGGGCGCCATATTTCCCCTGTGGGAGCGGAACATGTCCGGAATGTTACTGGACAGTCCTCCGGAATTGCTGCGGGGAGAACGGGAGCGGGAGGCGGAGGAATTCCGCGAGGCAGTCCCCATATGGAGTTAGAGCGAAAATACCTCAGTTAAGCAGATTGCAGGTCGTGAGGCAGCGGAAGCTCCGGAGTTAAGCGTCCATCACTGAGCTAGGTCAGGCCACGCCCTCCGGGCCCGAACTGTTATCACATCATGTGATAATCCAAAATGAAAATCAAACGTTTTGATATACTTTATATTAGAACTCCGGCTCAAACTCTATTTGTGTAGTATAGTAATGCCCCGTACACACAGTCGGAAATTCCGACCACAAAATCCGTCAGACTTTTTCCGATGGATTTTGTCCGACACAGGTGTTGCATACACACGGTCGGACAAAGTTGTCGGAAAATCCGATCGTTCTGAACGTGGTGACGTTCGTCGCGTACAACGGAACTACGTAGAGGCTAGTAGCCAATAGGTTTGGTCTCCTAATTTGATCTGAGCATGCGTGGCACTTTGTCCGTCGGAATTCTCTAAACACGATCGGAAAAATTCCGGAAAATTTGAGAGCAGGATCTTCCGGTGGAAATTCTGACAGAAAAAGTCTGATGGAGCCCACACACGGTCGGATTTTCCGACAACATGGTCCGATCAGACATTTTCCGTTGGAATTTCCGACTGTGTGTACGGGGCATAAGACATATTGCTGTGAGACATATTGCTATTATGCTGTGCAATATGCTGTGAGACATATTGCTATTCTCTGCACTTTCTCCAGTTCCCCGATATCCTTTTTGAGAACTTGTGCCCAAAATTTAACTGCATATTCCAGATGAGGTCTTACTAATGATTTGTACAGGGCAAAATGATGTCTCTCTTTCTCTGGAGTCTATACCTCACCACTTCAAGACCGCAATACTTATATATACGTTGCAGCTTTGAAGTGGTTCTCCGAGGTTATGGCTGAAGCTACCAGCCATAGGCCGGTATTTTTTTTTTTCAGCCATCGGCTGGCTTTCTAATGAAAGTGGTCCGAGCAGCTTTTGCTTTTTTAAAGCAAAAGATCAATAAAAAAAAAAAAAGTTTTATCTTTTGCTTTTATAGAAACATTTTTTTTTATCTTTTGCTTTTATGGATAAAAGAGAGATTTGGAATCATTTTGACCCCAGATCTCTCCATAAAAAGAGCCTGTCATCCTTATTTCTATTACAAGGGATGTTTACATTTCTTGTAATAGGAATAAAAGTGATAAAAAAAATAAAAAAAATAAAGGAACAGTGTAAACATAAAAATTTAAAAATAAATAAAATAAAATAAATAAGAAATAAATAAGAAATATATTTTTTTAAAACGCCCCCATCCTTCAATCCTTGCATGCAGAAGCTAGCACATATGTAAGTCACGCAAACGGTGTTCACACTAGACGTGTGTCATCACCGTAAACATCAGAGCGAGAGCAATAATTCTGGCGCTAGACATCCTCTGTAACTCTAAACAGGCAACCGGTAAAAAAAAAAAATTAAAGCATTGCCAATGGAGATTTTTAAGTACCGTATTTTGATGCCATTCCACGAGCGTGCGCAGATTTAAAGAGTGACATGTTACGTATCAATTTACTTGGCGTAACATCATCTTTCATATTTTACAAAAAAAAAAGTGGGGTATATATTGTGTTTTTTTTTAATTATTATTATTCAACAAAGTGTATTATTTTCCCAAAAAAATTGCATTTGTAAAACTGTCGCACAAATTCCGTGTGACATAAAAATTTGCAACAATCGCCATTTTATTCCCTAGGGGGTCTATATACACATATATATATATATATATACATAATATATATAATATATATATATATATATATATATATATATATATATATATATATATACATATACATAATGTTTAGTGGTTATAAGTAATTTTCTAGCAAAAAATTCTGATTTAAACTTGTAAACAAAAAGTTCCAAAAAAGCCTTGGACTTCAATTCTCACTTTGGAAACTGCAGCTTGGCCCGGCATCCTATTATTAAAGTAGAACTATAGGCAAAACTTTTTTTCTATACGTTTTCTCTATTTGTATAGAGTAATAGAGGCTTATAACCACTGTCAGTTTATTTGTTTGCCATCTGTGTCCCATTGGGGAGATTTACCTTCACTTCCTGTCCCACAGCCAAACAGGAAGTGAGAGATAATCCCTGCACATTAAGTGAATTCTTTGGGGACCCCCAGGTCACCTGAACTAGTGTCCCTATTGGAAGATTTACGCTCTATTACTTTTCTGGGTACAACCTAAAATTAGGGTTTTATTTTACTTTCACTTTCAATGATAAACGGGACAAACAGAGAGGGTGAATCTCCCCGACAGGGGCAGAGGTAGCAATAAAAACCGAATAGGTGTTCTATACTATCGCCACTCTATCCAAAACTTTAATGCTTTCAGTCTATGATCTACCAGAACACCCAGACCCT